>SMLS01035373.1:0-10618 GCA_004785975.1 Popillia japonica | reverse complement strand
CCTAGATCATGCTTTGCGATCTGTCACTCTCTGCGTGCCACCGCCAGCCACCGGGCTTGAATTCCGTTTGTTAAGTCCAAGAAACACGAGATGTACGTGTACGGCCCTCTCTCAAAGTATTTTTATTTGTCTCCGACGGAATCGTGTCTGACCAAGAAAAATGGTCTGTCGGTAAATTGATGTTGACGGAAGAGATAAATTTACATTTCAGATTGCTGCCTGGATGCTACGTGTATGGATCTAATAATATATACGTAGTGTTCTAGTGATAGAATCTATTGACGCGAAAAACATAAATTGAAAGCTGATTTAATGGGTTATTTATGTAAATATGTAGTTTGTGAGTAAAATTAATCAGTTCAGTAACTTCAGATGACGTAGGATGTAAAAAATATGTGAGGAACCTTAAATAACCAGCTGTAGTGTACAGCTAGAACTGTATAGTTTATATTCAATATAATATATCGGTACACCTTAAGTTAATGGTTTAATGATAAAATATGATAAGATTCAAAAAGTTAAATATTTCATAGTTTCAACCATTTATCTCAAAATAGTAATCAATTCTGGATTTTAATGCGTTCTGGATAGATTTTGCGCTTTATGTTGCGTGCATTTTCACCCATTTTCTTCGTTCCAGCAAATGAAAATATATATCTTTGCAGTTAATCTAATATTTTTGAAGATGCTGAAATAATTTATTGCAACCTAGTCACCGTCGATTATATAAAAAAGAGTCCTTTGCTCTAGCTTGTAGCACATATGTACACTGAGAAAACTGTGACAGCAAAACATTTTATTTAGAAATTTATACTTATGAATAGTATAAATTGTATTAAAATTACGAACACTGTGTTTAATGGCCAACAACAATTTTGTTGCTAAAATCTTAAAACAAAATGTTTTAAGATTAAAACAAAAGGTTTGCTACATTTGATGAAATTTTTAAATAAAAATTATTTACAACATCTAGCAAAACTAGTTCATTGGTTTTTAAAAGTATTTATATTGGTTTTTAAATAAAGGTAGTTTCAATTTATGCACGTTGAAACACTAATGAAATGAGTGAGAGAAGGTTTAAGGCGCTCGTACGTAAAAAGAATGAGATGCCGTATGACGCGGTCTTTGTATTTGTGAAAAGGTTTTGTAAATCTGTTAGTACAAATTATTGCTAATTGTAGTACAAGCAATTTACTTAAAGTTACTATAAAATATAGTAAATTGAAGTATAATAGGTACTTAATTTCCAGGAATAAATTTATTGTTAAATTTAGTATGCTATGTTGCTGTCCTATATATAGCAATAAATTATACTAAAATGCAGTATATTTATACTTATAAATACTATAAATTTTTCTCCGTGTATTCTTACAATTTTTTAGTGGAGGATAGAGATGGGTGTGGTAGTGGTCGTGGTGATTTTAGGAAATGACATTAATTGAAAGTTTAATATGCTCATCATGTTATGTCCTTTTGCCCTAACTTGATAAACTATAAACAAGACTTGAACGCCTTCTAAGGCTTTAAATAACCTGGTTCGAAAAGCAGCTTATTTGATTTAAAGCTGGCTGTGAAGGCATCTCAGCTTTAGATAAAAACTTAGCTAATTTAGAAAATGGCTTCCTATTTCTTGGAAATGGGCCTAGCTGAACTTTCCTACTGATTTTTGATGGTCTAGATTCTCTTATGACCAATTCAAGCCATAGTCTATTCACATTGCCCAAGGTTTAGCACCATTATTTTCGGTGTTCAATGTTGGTAACTTGTGTTTTTATTGTAAATGAATGATAACTAAGCTGTTCATGCGATTATTAAACGCTAACGGTAATATTAATACAAAAAGCAAAGAACTCTTTTGTGCAGGCTTTATCTGACTAATCACTTTGGATCTGTTTGGAGCAATTATTTTTATTTCTTGAGCAGCGGTAAGATCAATGATGACGCCATTTTATAATTATCAGTTATAAATTGGATGTTGCCATAAAATTTATTTATAACAGGTTTATTAATATCAATCACAAGTCGCAAAAGAAGCCTCAGATGTCTTCACGATTCGTTTTTCGGGGTGAATCAGTCCCTATTCTTCAAGTATCTTCTGGATAGAAGCGTGCGTGACTTCTTCCGCCTCGGACTATCGGCCGTCATTGCTGTCTATTGTGCACTTTGCTTTATCAGTTGTGAATACCCAGGTTTAGTAGGTCACCCTCTACTTCCTCTATCTATTTCCGTCTTGGTCTCCCCATATTTCTTCTACTGTCCTGCCTCCACTCTACCATTATTCTATCGAACCAGCTTTCCAAACGTGTTCTAGCCATTCTATCCGTTTAGTTTTAATTAATTTTACGATGTCCTCTTCGTTTAATTCGTCTAGTACTTCTTTTTTGTTTCTTATTCTGAATCTTCCGTCCTCAGTTTTAATAGGAGCTAATATTTTTCTCATAATCTTTCTTTTTGTTACCCTTAATCCATCTTCCTCCTTTTTTGTCAGCGTCATTGTTTCAGCAGAATAAAGGAGTATTGGTCTTGTCATTCTTTGATATATTTTTATTTCTGTTGCTCGCGACAGGACCTTGTTTTGTATCATACTTTCACAGCTATGCCATGTACCGCTGCTTTCTGTATTTTCTCTTGCGCCAGTATGTTTATGTTTCCATTGCTTTTTATCATGACTCACAAATATTTAAACTTGTCCACTACTTCCAACTGATCTTGGCCAATTGTAGCTTGCTTTTGCTTTACTTCCGTTTTTATTGTAATTATTTTTTTTCATTTGTTCATTGATTTTCAATCACATTCTCTTACTTTCATTTTCTATCTTGCTATCTTTCTATATTGTGCTATAATATGTAGTTTTTTTATTATCAATACCAGGTGATCAATATACACAGTGATTTGTGCGCCTCCTGATCTCAGTGTAGGTACCTCTCACGTTAAATTTCCTTATTATGTATTAAAGTGTCAAGTTAGATAATGTAGTCGATAGAGCGTCTCCTTGACGATCTCCCTTGTTTGTTATAAAAGTTTCTGTTTCTCCCCTCTCTGTTTAAATACTAATGTTCGTTTTTCTTAGGGCCATTTGTATAAGTGGTCTTAGTTTGCTGTTTATTCCCAAGTAGTTAGTTCTAGTTCTATGTTGTATTCATACGCTTTCTCAATGATCTGTTTGACATTATAGATCTCATCGACAGTTGATTTTCCTCTTTTAAATCCGTCTTGATGGTCACTTATTATATGTATTTTTATAATTATCCACTAGTCTATTCTGTTTTCCTGGAATCGGTAAAACAAAAACTTTCTTGCGGGTATAGCTCGATATGCATGGCTAAAATGAACCATATTTAATTAAATAGCCATCTTCCTTTTTCCTTGACTAAATTACCCACGCGTTCTTAAATATTTTGGTAATGTGGGCCTCCCTTGAATGAATTGAATAGATGCCCCTCTTATTGATAGACTAAACAATTATTGTACTTTTCACAGTTCCATTATAGTACTTTGCTATAAGCGCTTGTAGTATAATTGTAGGGATCAGTTTTCTATCGCAAAAACAATAAAAGAGGTGCAATATTAGAGATGATTCAGTTTTTGTCTACCAACGTCATCAGTGTATCTTCTAATACTACACCCTCCTTTCCTCCATTCTTTTTGTTGTGGCCGTGTTCGACATTTTCAATAGTATTTGGTATTTTAGTCCGATGCGAGATTTTTGTTTTCTGTTGCAAATCATTTCTAATAGAATTGATTTGAAGCTTGGCTTAACAACTAATAGACTAACTTTTGGCAAAAAATTATGGTAGTACTAAGTATCACAACGTTACGCACTACCATTGCAATAATACGTAGTAGTAAGTAATTGAAGTTGATGTCTAAGAAGAATTTATATCATTTTGCTTATGGTTGGTGTATATCTTATCATATTTTTGCTGTTTTCCTTCTCTATCTCAGATAGAACCTACGTGAAAATAAAGATGGTTACGATAACTTCCTAGTAATATTACGGAGATTACGGAGGGATTTTGGCGAATTTATCATCAACATAAAGTTTTGTAACTTGTATGCCATCATTTGTTTCGACAAGAACTTTTTGCGTCTATGATACTACTAATTTATACGCATATTGTTCACCACTTTGTGATTTCTTTTAAATTAATTCGGGGTACGTGTTTCGTCGACATGTGGATCGCCATTATCAACCGAACACTTTCTCCAAATTGCTTCGCATAATTATATCACCGCTAAAGTTACTCCGACGTACGCAAGTGAAAGATTGATCCATCTGTTCCGATGTCCATTATGTGTGCAGTAACCACTTTTAGGTGACGAACGGTTAACTAACGCATACGATAATGCAGATTTAGTATCACTTCTCTTGAAGGAAATACTTTGCAAAATATCAAAAGTTCTATTATAATTCCTTACGTGAACAAAGCTTCTATAAATTTAATTGTTGAAAACCAACTAGGGAAAAAGTTAGTTTTTTCATTACAACATTAATCTACCGTTAAATTTGTTTGGAATTATTCCCAGATAACAGATTGACGTTTAACAACCATTTGTAAATCCTGTACTACAATCATTTATTTCCTATAAACATTAATATCAAACAATAAGATACACCAATTGTAATTGCAATGAGATCTAGTCGACGAAATTGATGTTTAATCGCTTTCAACTGCCAATATCGTATTTGTAACATTGTATCGCCTGCGAAATCAAATAAATGGTTGATCTGTTGTGTGTTTTATAACTTTGTATATGAGCTCCGTTATTAGAGCTGAGTTGATTCTATCGTCCATCGCTGACCGCGTTTTATTGGTTTGAAGTTTGTTAATATCGCCTTCGAACTTTGATTAGCTGCCAAAGAGATTACAGCTCGCATGACTGCAATAAGTCCCTTTTGAAAAGCTAAAATGTTGTCGGGAATTTCATTAAACACGTTTATACTTTGGGGTGGATTCTGTGTGAATGATCTATTACATTCACATAGCAGCAGCGTTTACATAACGTATATGTTTGTCAAAAATATTCTATTTGTCAGATAATGTTGAAAAATGAATATTTAAAATTATTGTATATTATCTTCACAGACAAAGACGTAAATCCACATTGGGTAAAATCAGCTCTACTTAGATGGCTTTATCGTCTTGTACAGGATACCATCTTCTTTAGGTATATATTATAAACTATTAGTATTGGCAAAATTATTGTAAATATTGACTGAATATAATACTTATATTCTTGTTTTTCTTCCTTATCCGTTTTGAAAGATTATTAGAAGGTTATAGTTTCGAGCTTAGGTTTCGAGGTTATTTTACAAAAATTACTGCCAGAAACTTTTTAGGCTAACTTATGTAAACCTTATGATTTTCTAAATAACACGAAAGGGCTTTAGATATAGTATGAATGATCTTTAGAAATTACAACAATCTCTCACCGTTTATGAACAAGACAATCATATTGGTCTGGAAGGTATCTGGTTGTATTAGGGTGCCTTAATTGTCACACAATAGCCGAAATTATGCAACCAATGTATTATAGTTTGACGACAAGTTGATTCTGATAATTTAATTGAATGGGATATATGGGGATATGGGAATATTTGCAATGTGATATTTTCTAAATGTAGCAGTAAATTTTAACTTAAAAACTTTCATTATAAAAACTGAAACCTTTTTAAGAAAAATTTCTTCACTTTCAATTGGATTAAGCTAATTAAGAAATGGTTGAAGGACAATATATTCTCATGTGAAGTACATGCAGATGTAAGTAACTCAAGATAGATAGGCGTCTTTATTGGTCCTTTTTCCTCTACATATGGCTATGGACATTGTCAAAAAAGCTAAATACAGATAAAGCAAAACATTTAAATAATAAATGCAAATACAAACATTATAAAACATTTTGAATTTTCAAAATCTTGGATTAGAACATTTTGTAATAGAAGTTCTTTAACTTTTTTTTAATGCCTTTGCGTGAACTTTCCAAGTACGCGAGGAAAAGTAAGCAATCCTAGCGGCCTCATATTTCCCCTATTTCTTTCTTTTTTGTTATAGGTAACATAAGTGGCTTTTGCTAATTTCTTTGTCGTTTCTTGGACATGATACTTCTAGTTGACATTATTTGATAAGTGCCCAGAAAACCCTGAAAACAAAGTCATTCGTTCGCCTTCCTGTAATTGTTTCATGGTAAGTACTACTTTTTGACTTTTTGTGCAATTCACATGTAGTCCGTTGCTTCTGAACCACTCGTCAGTTTTCGCCAATGAAATCTGAGCATCATGTAGAGCATCTTCCTTGTTTCTGCATCTCACCAGCATTAATGTCTCATCCGCGAACAAACACATACTGTGACAGTTTACGTTTATTTAAATTACGAAGAGCAAAGGGGTTAGTATTGACCCTTGTGGTACTCCTATAGATATAAGTATTTTTTCCGATGCGGTGTTCTTCCAAGGAACAACTTGTCTTCTGTTGTTTAAATATGATTTAAATAAATCGTGTGATCTTCCGCTAACAACTAAATCACCTGCGATTAATTTAAAAATAACGGAACAAGTTCCTAAAATAGGTGTTCTTGCTGCTTTCTTGCCTGTCGATTTGTAACTAAATACCAATAGAACATACGAGTGGGTAATTCTTATTTCTTACATTATGCTATTAAACAAATTAAACATCTTAACTTTTAATACATTATGTAAAACTAAATATAAAATTTATGTGATAATTTTATATTGCGCAAATCATTTATAGGGAATCTTCATTTTAATGCTACTTATATACATACGTAATGCTACTGGTTATTGTTAGCAATTATAACACAAAGTTGGATATCAATTTGGAATTTTTACATCTTTTACGAAGTACGAATCATTGTTTTAATGAATCAGCTAGTAGGTTAATTTTCCTATGCAATTTCTAAACTACATTTTTTATTTGACAGACGCGCTTTACCAATAAAAACTAAAGTAATTATACAGGATGTTTGTTCAGTTTTTACATTTTTTTTAGCACAAGATAGTATTCGTAAAATAAAAGCGTTGTACAAAAAATTGCATGTATACAAAGTGTACATGGTATGTACAGTAGTCTGTTATAACAGCTGGTCCTAGATTTAACCCTCATTAAATTAAACATCTCGGTTATTGCACGATGTAAAAATGCCATTTTGTGTATATTGCCATTATCTGCGGAATAGTATCTTGTGGGAAAAAAACAAACACCCTGTATAGTCTGTCAAGGTATTAGTTCTCACAAGAAATCCTGAATAATAGCTGAGTGTAAAAAGGAAAACTTTACTGCGTGCACATCTCCCAATTTTTATTCACACAACCCTGTGAGGACGTAACCCGTTAGATACTGTTCTTTGTAATTCTTAAGTCGATTTACATTGAAACATTTGAAGACATGGCCAAGCTGGTGGTAAAGCATGTCGTTTTATTGTGGGTGCTCATATTGTATTGTGTAATGTAGGTGGACTGGTGCACTATACTAAGGTAACACTTTCATTCTTATAAACAATAATTACATTTGTATAGTGACTAGAACAGAAAGCTAGTCAAGTTGTATTATCCCCTGCCTCGTTAATTTCCTTACTGGGTTCAATAGTTTGTGTGGTAATCTCTTTTCGGTAAATCTGTTAGTAGCTTACTTGGTCCCAGCATTGACAAACTTCCTTGTTCCAATGCAGCGCAAATATGTATATCGTGGTCGGCTGTCTCCTCCTCCTCATTGCATAGTCTGCAAATAGGTTGATCTTTAGAGATGCCAATTCTCTGCAGTTCCAATTCTTACCAGACTCGTCACTGTTCTAAGCTGCACTCGGTTAAGAGCTGGCACATCTGCTGCTAAATGCTGAAATTGCTGCTACATCATCCGTTTGCTGTGTAACTACCCTTCACCGTTTTTCCAATGTACTAGTGTATTTTTGTAATCCAGTCAGTACCTAATCCCCTCAGACACTGCGTCGCGTATTGCAGTTTTAGTTATTGCCAGAAACGGTTCTGGTCCGGTGAATATTGTTGCACAGCTTTTTCTTGCCAACTTATTTGCGAGTATAGGAGGTTACTTCGTTCGTTAAACGCCAACGTAGTAAATAAATCGAATTTTAAAATTCTCTTATTGCTTTATGTTTGGAGAAGTCTTACTAAGTCAAGTATCTAAACTTTAAGAGAGTTCATGAACTACATATACTAAGTAATAAGAACCTAATATCAAAGAGATACATAGATGGAACTACAATTTATTAGTTTTGACTTGAAGAGGTTCCCCTTCAACGGTTTCTTCTTTCCAAATTAACGCACAGAACTTCCTACAAAATTACTACCATTGAGAGACAAAATTACTAGGAAATAATTTATAATTTCACGAGGACATCGTCTTTAAATTGGCGCTTTTGTTGCGGATGTTCGTCCCAGCGTGACCCATTTCACGGTAGCTTATTGTGCTGCCGGGTTAAACTCTCAATACTTTCAACCCAATTATAACTTCAGTTACGTAATAGTGAAACCCTCTATATTCATTTTAATTCAATCCTTAAACCCTTCCGATATAGATCTCGCGGTTTGAAGATAAAACCTCGTCATACATCGTAGCGTGTCGATGTGCGATACCCGAGAAATGTTTAAGGAAATGTTCCTGCTGTCATTAAACCCTTACGATTCACACTGCTACGGCTACTATTTCGTGTCTGTTCGCTTCAGATTTTGCTAACACCATTGCCTAGTATTCATTCGGTAGGAAACAATCCGAGCCTGAATATAACATTGTAAACTTTCGGCTTCTAAGGGTGAACTACGGCTAACTACGAAACTACCGTAATAAAATCAATGTCGTATGGAAGAACTGCGGGCGCCTATACTTAGAAATTTTAGTGAACCTACGACTAAACGTCGAAATTGCTATGTTAAGATTAAAGAAAACTTAAATCCAAAATATTTTGCGCAAATTCCTTCCCAGACGCGAGAAAAAAATGACAAATATATTTATAAAATCCTGGCAGTGTGTTTTTACGATATATGTAGCGCAGAGCAGGTGTAGCGATAGGTGATATTCGAATGTTGTATGTGGATGTTTTGGAGGGCTTACACACTGCACGTACTGTACGATATGATTTTCATTTATGGTAAAACAGGTGAAAATGTACGTGAAACATGCCTTAAGGATAGGCAGCGTTTTCCAAATCGTTGAGCCCCATCTAACACTTGCATAACGGATGTAGTGTTTAGATTACGGGAAAACGATATATTGTTGCCATCTTACGAAAGTTGTGGATGTGAAAGGACCCGTAGAGGATTTTGCGTGCTGAAGACCTGCTGGACCTTATTGACAGAAATCCAGTTGTAAATACACGAGAGGCAACACGGGTGTCTATAGTAATTCCACACATTGGATACATTTAAAATAAAAGTTCCTTTATCAATTAGTCTCCTATAATATTTTCATACGTAACCATATTAATATTATTGAACTCTTTATTCAAAGCTACTTAAAAACACGGACACATCAGCGTTATCTCGTAGTTTTTATAACATCTACAGGTGTTTCTGCGATGCCTTGCATTAGTTCGATCGAGGTAAACATTATCGATTACTAGGTGGCGCATATGACAATTTATCAGGGAGATTTTAATGCCGTAGTTGAACAAATTTTTTTTGGATTTATATTCTACGTAATAGGCTATTTGACACTATTAAAAATAAGTTATAAACTGTAGTCATCCTAATGGCTTACAGCCTAACAAAGCATAATTAAATTAATAGGTAAGTTCAATATGTCTAATTTTTGAGGTGCGCAAGTGCAGCTACAAATGCATGCTTCTGGTATGAAAAAGTGGTACTTTTGTGTTGCGGATGCTAGTTATGAAGAGTCTAGAGATGTAGACATTATTGAAATAACATATGATCCAGACTACGTTAAAAGCCTTATAAATAAGTTAAGTTCATTCTGGCTAACAAATATTCTTCCAATATTGCTCCGAAACTCCGAATTTGGATTAAATTTATTATTATAATAAAAATATTTTTGTTTTCTATATCTACATTGACAAAATAAAAAACAATTTCTATAAAAGATTTTATTTCTTTTCATTACATCGCTACTTACAAATACACTAATATCTGTCTAAATAAAAAAAGTTTTATCGAAATTTAAAAACAATCAAAAGAAACAATACACAATTTCGGATTTTCGGGTCCATGGGAACGGAAACAAACAGTTTTTCTGGAGTTCTTATTGAAGGATTTATGCATGAAGGCACCACACACCATTTGTAAACCATTTTACACGACAAATTAAAATCAAATAAATTTTTAGATGATTTATAGTTTACGACTGTCTGCCGCTAACACGACTTGTTGTTTGTGCGATGTGACGTCATTCGTATCACCTGATAGACGCCATGATATAAATTCCGTTAGGGCGCCATTTATTTTATTCAAACTTTAATATTGATTTTTCCAAAAAATATTAACGATTTATAGAAAATATTTACGTGGACTGTAATGAATTTAGTATAGGAATAACATAAAAGAATTTCTTATTAATAGTCAAATACCCTGTTGTAACCATTCTTAGTATTTTTTACGTTAATTTCAAATACACCCTGTATATATGTTTACGGC
>SMLS01035359.1:0-13911 GCA_004785975.1 Popillia japonica | reverse complement strand
GAGAGTATTTAGCCTGCTAAGAAGTAAATCAGTTAATTCTACTTTTCCTACTCCTATCAATCAATGTAAAATCTCCATCTGTCTGTCGCGTTCCAAATAGGTACATTAACGCTTTTATGGATATTTCAAAGTATCGAAACTATCTTGCAATTCTTTTCTGATGCCCTTATAACGGTTGCGCTAGGGAAAATTACAATTTTAGTTTGTGTATTTCTCACCGATATACATATATCAGTAATACCGATCCAAATATTGTAAATGTGTTAATTTAATATTGCGGAAGAAAATATAGTAAGTTATGTAGGTAGATTAAAAATAATAAGCCATTAACTTCCGTATAAAACTTGACTGTACCAGGCTAATTTGACCTGAAACGTCATTTGACGGATATATCATGCGGCTTGCCCTTAGTTCACGTGTATGACTATATTTACTGCTCTAACCTCAGCGGACCACCCGCAGGAATCTAATTACGTAAAATACAAAATTTCAAGGAAAGTATCGAATTATGTACGAGATATTAAAACACACCCACGGGAACCGTGTACTAATGGAGTAATGTAGCGACAAAGGGTGTAGATTGTAGATGTAAGGTATAAAAAATTTTTGACCATCCCTAAAATACGAAGAAACACTAGAGAATAATAACAAAATGTGAGTAATCTACGTGCTTGGGCTTGCCCTATGCTGTCATTCAGAGCTCTATATCAGACAAAACACCGCAGACACTTCTACAACTAAAACTTTAAAGTTTTGCACTTTATATAATTTATTGCGCCATAAACACATAGCAATGCTTTACATTGTGATGCTTTTATTAAAATCCAAGATACTAACTTTAAAAACGGACAAAACAAATTAGTGTACTACTATGGCGAAACTGATTTCGTTTTATGTTACCATTCGTTCGAATAGTATAGAATTTCGAGTTTGAAGTAAAAGCTTTGATTGTAATTCTAAGCTTTTACTCAGAGACACTCTCTGTTGTGACGTATATAGAAATACATATATATTCAATTCAATTTTTCACATTTCAACATAAATTTGATAGATAAAAGTACAGAGCTGTCATTTAGAATTAATACCGATGTGATCTCTGACATAAGATGACGTAAGTAATACTAACAAAAAAGTAAAAAAACTGAAAATTGGTCAAGTAATTTCTTCAAGATGTCATTATCAAATTTGTATTTCTCATTTCCTGCAATGAAAAAATAACACTTTTCGAGAAAAAAATTAATAACTGGATCAGTATGTCCCCCGCCGTCACGAGAGTCTTATCGAATTTTTCAAAAAGGACGCCAAGTGTATTAAAGGATTTGTACCTGAAATTTCCTTATTTAAAATTGGATTTTTATTGAATCTACAATTAATTTAAGTTGTATATGTATTGTGAGCTATTTAAAATAAATTATTGATTTTTTGAAACACCATTTTCCTTGTTGTGTAATATTTTTTAGTGAGTTTGTTAAGCAATTTCACCTGTGCTACCGTGGACGACCTCTGATTGGGCTAAGCTGGGATTCCAAGAATTATGTTTCTGTTGGTTAACTCATTCGCAGACTTATACAATATGTAAACAAAAATTTCTGGAGAAATTTTATGTTTAAATATGTATTACCATACTGTTAAATGGGTTGCACGCCTAAAAGAGCTCACGTGGGTTTTGGTATTAAATGAAAGCGCTGTGTTTCATGCTACTCATATAAATTATTTAGTTCATTCAATAGCACTTGCACGAATGTTAGTACAATCTTACTCTATCTCTTAAAAGATAGCATATTTGCGTACATACCGCCTATCCACATATACAATCAAAGAGTCTTACCATTACGAGACCGGTTTGCTGGTATAATTTGTTTCGAGTTGGTAATTAGTTAAGTACCATACCTAAACATACGGGGTGTAATAATTCTATTTAATAATTTTTATAATTTCAAATATATCGACCTTCTATGCACTAATGCGCCTGTCTGTATATATTATCTGTGGGGTTAAGACCTCTTCGACAGACCACTTCTGCGTTAAGCCAACTGATTTCGAAGAATTTCCATACTTTCGTACAGGTGGTTCCTAAAGCAAGCTCGTCATTTTGTATATTTTGTTTTAAATTGCTTGAAATTGCCATCCCAAATTTTTACAAATATAGTTTATACATACTAAGGCCTTTATAGCCGTAGTGGTTCCTGCAACGAGTCTCCGTTGTTCCAATGCAGCGCATTCATACAATGAGATAGCCTCTCTCCTCCTCCTCATTGCATAGTCTGCAAATAGGTTCAACTTTAAATATGCCAATTCTATGAAGGTATTCTCTTTGATAGTCGTGTTCTGTTAGCAGACTCGTCACAGTTCTAAGCTGTATTCGGTTAAGAGCTAGTACATCTTTGTACCAGTGTACCTAGTGTATTTTTGTAATCCACTCAGATACTGCAACACTTATTGCAGCCTTAGTTATTGCCAGAGCCGGTTCTGCTACAGTGAATATTGTTGCTGAGCCTTCTATTGCCAGCTTCTTCGCTAATTTATTGAAGAAAAGGTTTGTGATTTCAGTGATTATTCTGATAAGATCCGAAGTATTCTGGGTTGTCCATCCTCTATAGTTAATTTTGTATTTGATCAATACTAAAATTGGAAGAACTTTAGCCTTTTTTTGCAGCAGATGAGCCGTCTTTACTTATTTTGTTTGTTGCAGAGTGTATTTCCAAATAGAGCGTCGTAAACGCTGTGCTAATAATGAGTTATGTAACTAAGCAACGAATTTGAACAACTACCTTCTTTTTCAATAAACAAAACAAACCGGGCTACTTTAATGGTTAACATCAAATAGAAATACTCTAGATAAATATAATTTTTTTGCTAGTTACGTTACTCCTATCTTGTGTATCTGCAAACAGAAAGTATGTACCTTTTTATGAACAATTTAAATTTATTATGGACAGGATTGATTTCAAACTGAAATCGTATGTACTGGGAAAATTAATAATTAAGACCTTCCAAATATTAAGATTTACATTGTGCGGATTCTCTTCAACATAATATTATTACTTCATTCTCTTTTTACTCTTCTACACTCGATTACTCATGTTCACAGAGTACAATAGGTTTAATACCGATAATTCTTTTTCAGATCCACTTCAATGACTCAATTATTCCGACTCTTCCTTTCTGCTGCTACGTGTGGAAATAAACCAGGTTTTATAGCTGTTAATTAAATCAGATTCGTTGTAACTAAGTACTTCCTAATAACGCATTTCTCTGGAGAGATATATTAGCTATCTGTGGTAACCTTGAACAGTAGATATCCGTTAAATACTAATATGTATGTCATGCACGCTTCAATATCTATTTTCCTGGGAAAGTTAATAAAAGCTCGCACTGATAGCTTTCGGATACATTGGAATAGCAGTTGCAAAGGACGTAGTACTTCATTGATTAATTAAAATATATTTCTATTGCTAGCACGTATTTCATCTTCAGACGTAACATGAACGAACCCTTATTCTGTGTGGTCTTTCTGACATACAAAATCTGCGTTTGCATACATGTACATTACAGAAGGAGTAACCTTTACCACAGAGTGGGCTCTTAAGTCAGAACAAATAATGAAGATGGTTTATGTGACCTTTGTGTTCCAGATCTTAATGAATATCTCAGCTCAATTACAGGATAATATTTTACAAAGTCTATACATCATGTGTGTAGGGAAGAAAAGAAAAAAAGCAATAAAGAGCATTGGCTAGATACATTAGACAATGGCTACACTAGATATGTAAGAAAAAGAAAAAGAAAATGACAATGAATTATGATAAATCAGACCCAGTGAAATAGATTATCTTCAGGCCTATTACCAATCCAGGATAGTGTATAGGCGCCCTTCTCATGACATCTGTCCTCGCAAATGGAACTAGGAAGGTGTTATCGTATCTCGAATTTAACCTCGGTACGAAAAAATTCAGGCGTTCAAGTAAGAAAGAGCAGTCGATATTGTTCTGAACTAATTTAGATAGAAATTTCTTATACATTTCCTCCCTCCTTCTGCCCAACGCTAACATACCATGTCTCGACAGCAATTGGTCCTGAGGTATTTTCCTCACAGGGTTGGTTCCATTCATTTTGTAAGACACGAATTTTAGAAATTTGCGATGAATAGTACCTAGTCTTAGACAGTCACAAGCATACAATGGGTTCCAAATCAAAGCAGTATATTCAAGTTTACTTAGAACGTACGCAAAGTATAATGACTCTAGGACGGTTTCATCTTTAAAATATTTGGAGACACGGATTATAAAACCCCATGGCCACAGAACATATATCGCTGATATGCGATCTGAAGGTGAAGGTGACATCAAAAGTTACACCAAGATCACTATACTCAAGTTTACGAGTTAACGGGGTGCCCTGAATATGATAAGACGAAATATAGGATGGAGAAGAATAGGTGAGTATACAACATTTTTCAATATTCAATTTAAGTTAGAAGTTATCACACCAATCAGATATTGAATTTAGAGCACACTGGAGTCGTTTTACATTATCAAACGAGGAAATCTCATAGAAAGTTTGAATGACATCTGCATAAGCAAGTAATGGAAGGTCAATTTGAGAAAGTTGGTCATTGATAAAAAGAACGAACAACAAGGGACCCAAGTTCGATCCTTGAGGGGCGTCAGAGGTAATATCAAAGCTATCCGAACTGTATCCATTATAAGTAGCACTATCTTTCCCTCAGGTAAGATCGGAGCAAACACAGAGCAGATGGAATAAAACCCATGGAACTCAATTTGGCTAGCAGGATGTCGTGATTGATCAAGTCAAAGGCTTTAGACAGGTCAGTGTAAATCACGTCAACCTGTGCGCGTTTGTCCAAGACCTCGCTAATGGATTGAGACATTGACGCTAAGTTGGTAACAGTTGATCGACCAGAAATGAAACCGATTTGATTAGGGGAAATAAGAGATTGGGTGCAACTATAAATACGAACATATAATATTTTCTCATAAAACTTCGCAAAGTTAAATATAATAGAAATGGGTCTGTAATTATTCAGAGGTTTACGATCACCCTTTTTATGCACAGGTATTATTTTTGCCATTTTTCACCGCTCCGGAAAGACACCAGACGAGATATGCAAAAACAATTCGGCAGTCACGGATCAGGCAACTAGACAACCTATCATCGCCAGCAGTATGTTTATTAGTAAAAGCAGCCACTAATGTTATTAGTTCATCATTAGTGACTAAAGAAAAGGAATGAGGCAAAGAGATACACCATCAGTCAATGGGATGTCACTCGATACAGCAAAAGCAGAGAAAAAAATAGCGGCAAAAGAATTTACAATATCATTTGGGTCAGTGTACTCCTTCCCGGTATCCCAGTAAATCTTTTTTTATATATCTTATAATACCAAGACGTTTAAACTTCAAATTTACTAATTAATTTGTGAAGAAAATTTGATAATAGATAATTAAATAACAGTGAAAAATGAAGCTATAATAATAATTAAGAGGTGACATAACGACCACAAATCGACGTGCGACAAAATGTGATATAAACTAAACAGCTGGCTACTCGATCATGCGAATTGATATTCCATTTACTCTGACTTGTGGATTTAGTCTGTGGCTTTATAGAACTTCCCAAAGCAATTTAGTTTGCGTTACCACTACACTTCAATTATCCGGCTTTTTGTAAAAACAAACTAAAAGTTTAGAATTTTCTTTCTTTCGTATTACTTGGTTCTCCCTATATACGTTATTGTGCTGTGGTGGTGTGAATAATTATCTAGTTAGTTATTTCATTCATTCTCATAAGAAACTATTTGTTTATTATTATTACAATAACACACTTTCCTTTTTATAAGCAGGTTTCTTAGAGCGATGATATGTATATATGTACTTACACACATATTACCTAGGTACATAATACACCGCATTTTTATTTGCTGTACAAAAAGAAGCCACTCTGTTAAGCTTAACAGTTCTTTTCAGTTATGTGAATGAGGAATGCTGATTTATAAATAGTAACTTATCAGTGTATGAATATCTTCACTAAATATCCGCTAATCTCTTAAACGTATTTTTTTTTAGAAACAGAACCAACACAGAAAACTACAGAAAGCAGAAATATTTGTGCTAATCTACTACGATTGTGTCACAATACACCATTAGCTTTGATTTGTTCGTTTTGCGAAATGCCGATAGGATTATCCTTGGTAACAGCGTGCCTCGAATGTGTAAAATTAACAACAAGCGACGGCAAGAGCGTATGTCTGAAGAAGGCTGTAGAAGGAAATAATGATACAGGAAAATGGAGGAGATAGCTTTAGCGAAAATTATAGTATAGGAGCGTATATTGGATGTGAATTTTAGAGCCTTCGTAAGGAGATATAAATCTTGCGGAAAAATACAGTTGAAATATTCATTCCACTATTTCAAAGTTCACATAAATCATAAATAAACCTGACATTTGCACTAGAAACAATTGCTAACTTGCTTTGTGCAAACAATGTTGTCATAAGACCTCTAATACGCTTTTGTGTAATGTATTTCTTGTGTTGACGGAATAACATATAAATATTTCTTTAATAAAAGAGAACGAAATAGATCGAAATTGCGTTTACTTTATGAAATGAATTCCTAATTACTTCAATGTATCTACCATATATTTATTTCGATTTGCAGATGATGTAATAAGAAACATAATATCCTACTCGGGTTATCGATTATATTGCGTACTGATCAGAATAGGTGTGGATTGTGAAACAACACCAATCAAACTGGAACCATGTACCTGGACAACGACACAGCAAGCGATGATGGAACGACCGTCAAAACGACTAACTGCTGACCTACTTGCACTAAACAGGATTCAGCTGAGGGCAGTAATGTGTCTACTAGCAGGACACGGCTGTTTGAGAGGTCATCTGCATAAGATGGGAATTTACAAAGATGAAGCCTTATATAGACTCTGCAATGAGCAGGAAGAAACAGCCTCCCACATTCTCTTCGACTGCGCAGCACTAAGCCAACGACGGATTTCTATGCAAAGCGCATTGAATTCACCGTTGGAGAAAGATTTACCATACAGGCTCCTAAACCTAATCATGGGAATCAACATATTTCAGTAAAACAAAATCAATGTAGGAATAATACAATAGACCTTGCAGCCCGCAGTGTTAGGGATGTTAAAAGACCGTCCTACGTGGATCGAAATCAATAAATCAATCAATATTGAATCAATCATTATGTACAAGCCATAACAATGGAACATCCGCATCCAGAAAACAACCAGCAAAGCCACTATTGCCTCAGTCTAATGTTGAGGGAGAGGCTGTGTAGCGCAGTGGCTAGCGCGCTCGCTTCACAGTCTCGGGGTACCGGGATCGAATCCGGTGCGATCTTTCTGAATTTGGTTTTCTGTAGTTTCCCAAATTCCACGGCAAATGCGGAAAGATAACATCTTAAGTCGGTCTACAGCCGCAGGCGTAATAATAACTCATGGCCAGCCGATGCCCCCTGTAATTGGCGCAAGCTGTTGGGGGATGCTAGGGCATGAATTATTATTATTATAAAATGGGGTCTTTGTCCCAAATTGACTTTGTGGTTATACACGAGAGTAAATATACCCACGATAACATACGGAGCAGTAGTATAGTGGTCAAACATGCGGCAGAATGGCCTGCCGAGTACGCTAAGCAGAGTGCAGAGACTAGTCTGACGCTGTTCCACCGTCGCCATGACATCTACCCCTACCGCGACAATGGAGGTTAGCCTAAATCTGCCATCATTACAAAACTGCATACAGGCTGATGATAAGCAAATGGCACAAACAAATAGACAAAGGTAAGGAGGCATTCCTCACAGAATTGCCAAGTGATGCCATGATTTAAAAATTTCTAGATAGGAAATATTAGGTGAGAATATCAGATATGAAGGAATGGGACAAAGGCCCTCCAGTAATAGCGGGCTTGAGCTGGTATACAGACGACTCTCAAACGGAATATTACGTAAGAGCTGGTATATATGGAAGAAAGACTAGAAAGGCCCTTTCGATACCAAGTCCAAGGACTGGTGGAATAGGTCACGGGTGAAGACAAGCAAGAGTTCCGAAAGGAACAGAGACCTGAATTTACTACAGACCTACAGAGTAAAGAGAGAAAGACTACCAAAAATGATTGTAGGTCTGCTCACCGGTGATTGTAGACTAAATAGGAATATGCATAGGCCTAGCAGAGGATACTATCTGCAAAGTCTGCATGGAGGACGAAGAAACTCCAGTTCATTCTGTGCCATTACGAGGGTCTTGCAAGGACAAGGTTTCTAGTACTGATTATGAATATAGATAACCCCAGAGCACATGGCTATGTTAAGGTGGGGCTAAGATGATAGGTCTCATAACGAGGGCAAAATTGGACACCTTCTAGCATTAAGGGGCTTCACAATAGATGTGAAAAAAACGCAGTCAAAGAGGTTAAAATGGCCACCCCAATCCTAATTTAATCTAGTCTAACATAATCTCCACAGTTTCTACAAAACAAGGTCTTTTTGAAGTTTCTGTCGAGTATGGTTATGAGGTTACCTTTCCACATTTTCCATGGAATTTGGAAAACTCGGTACCGCTGGACTAAGCAGAAAATCTACGTTACTAGCCGGTATTTTACTTATTTTCTGAAGAAGAAAATATATATTTAGAACGGCTGCTGACGACCTTTCATACGTAAACTAAACAAACATTTCTACAGTGCATAGCTCATAGTTCAAAATGTAGATCACATTACTGTGTTTAATATCTGTCGGGTACTGTCCTATGGATAAGTGCTCACTTCATGTCTTTTATCATAACTGTCACCTAATTCAGAAGGCTCCTAAAAGTTAACATATAATGTGTTACTACTATATTACAGTGTGTTGTTGTTTATAATTTTTTTTGTTTGCTTTGCGATCTGTGTTCGCCTTATTTCAATCGTCTATATCCGTTTTGGTATTGTGAACTCTCTAATGATCCTCTAATGCTGCTAGTAAGTTGCTGCTCTGTTAGTATTCGTCTTCTCAATTAAAACTATTGCCAAATATTAATGGATTTTGATTATTGTTATTTTTTGATTATCTTCGTCTTGAAGAAAGTGTAGTTACCGTTAATATTGCAACAAATCTATATTATGTATGTACCTAAGTAAAATTTATTAACCCTCACAGGATAGTACATATCCGATGTAACCTTCTAAGGAGGTGATGGGATGATTAGCGAAATATGAAGGAAAAACTTATTTATTTATTTATTTATTGCTAAACAGTACAATGTACCAATCGCATGGCAAAAGAATAAACTAAACATAATTTATTATCTACACAATGAAAAATGATCTGATAATCAGATCAAAGTTAGATAAATTTCAACTTTTCAAAGAAAATGTTATTAATGTCGCTTTTTGCAAAAATAAAACCACTGATGAATAAAACAAATATTGTAACGCGTTTACAGAACAAAGGAACTGTAGCAGGTGTCTAGTTCTTAACACGACGTCATTCGCACAGAAAGTTCTATCAAACAAAAAGTAAAAGTGTATTTATTAGCCCTCATTGATCGAATAATATTTGTTGCCCGTAGAACAATCGTAAAATTGTGATCAATGTTGTAATCGATTCTTCAAGTACAACTACGTAGTGTGTTGTTCTTCGTTGGTATCAGGTTTGGATACAAAGACTCGTTAACATACGTTTGCTAAATAAAAATGTCATCACATTGTTTTTTATTATAGCGTCAAGATCTATACCTACTATACTACCTATTCGTATAAAATTGTTTTTAATGCGGTGAGTGGTCATGGTGTTTACACAATACCACGTATAGTGGCAAATAGTTGATTACTGAATTAAGTTTTATGCGATTTTACTTTATTAATTACAGAAACGCACAGTTCTTGCTAATCGTACTTCATTCTTTTCCTTGTTTACAATCATCGATGAATATGAAGAAAGACATATATAGATATGTATGTAGATGCGCGTACTGTATCCTTGTCAAAAATTGCTCTACTCTATCAATATCGCATTAATATCTCACGAGGCTAGGTATACAGTGTGTCCAGTAATGGAGTTGAGAAGAGGAAGAAATCCTTATTATTAATTTTACGACAAAAAGTCATTCTTTATAACAAGGTCTGCTTCTTGAGTAGATAAGTTAACTATCGGAAAATCTAAGATTATGGTTACAGAATGTCCACAAATTCAAATAGGAAAATGCTTCAACAGATGAGTATCATTTATTGCATTTTAGAGTTTACTATTAACAGAAAACGTTCTTTAACAATATAAAATAAGTTAAAATACAAAGTTTTAAGTCTAAAGTTTGAGTATTATGATTTGTATGTTGGTAAGTTAATTGAGAAAACGTCTTATCTGGAAATTAATGTACACAATCATAATTAATGTTGGCAATTAAAGGTTGTTGTATTGTCTAATAATATAGAACACTGAAACGTCTATAATTGTAGAGTTGTCACTTATTTTCCGTTGAAACTGCAAAATGTTATCTATCGAAGAACGTATTTATTTGATTAAATGTTATGAAATTGGAAACGTATCGATACGCTATAGACATATTTCACGAATGAGATAAATGTACCACAAATCATACGCAAAGTCTATGGTGAATTTATTAAAACGGCGGAAATATGTGTAGATTTGGAGGGAGTCTTTGTAGAGTAATTTTTGTTGATTTTAATTAATTGAAATTTTGTACTTCAACTACAAAACGATGCAATAAACGATACTCTTATGTTGTAGAATTTTCATTTATCTTAATTTGTGGACATTTTGTACATTTAATCTCAGATTTTTCGATGGTTAATTTATCTCCTCAACAAGCGGAACTTTTTATAAAGAGCAACTGTTTGTCGTAAAATTAATAATAAAGCTTTTTTTTCTCTTGTCAACTCCATCCGGGGACAGACCGATAAATATATATGTAAATCAGGACTATGTGCATTCGAATGTATTCACATTTGATAAATGGGCTTCCACCTTTACATTGCATTTTTTGTTAAAACATAAAACAAGGTATGTAATACTTTTATGGAATTCAAAGTTTGTGTCAAGTATATCATCGTTATTTGGAAAAGCACAGGGTGAGGCACTAAGCATGGTAAACTGCCGTGTCTTGGAATGTATTTCTTTCAGGATGTGTGAAAATACTAATGATACTAAAAATGGCCACAAAAAATTGCTTTCGAATTACAGATTTTACCACTAGAAAACGTAACTGTTATGCACAAATTTAAAATTCGTAATTTCGCGCTAACTACTTTTGTTGGTAATTTGCGACTGGCGCTAGCCTAGTGACCCACATTGTACCACTCTTCTCGTTTTGTATTTAAACCAAAACAAATCAGTTAGTATTATTATTATTATTATTATAGGCTGGATGACCGAACGACTAAGATCAGTCTGACTGCGAAACAATCAGATGTACGGAGTTTCAATGCGAGTCCAGCAATTGTCATGCTGATCCGGCATTGCTTCTTCGGTGGAGTATCATTCGTTGTTAGGAAATAATTAACAACAAAATATTATTTCCGGTGACGGAAGGTCTACAAAAACACAGCAAGAACTACGGTCGTAGTCCGCTAAATATTACAGCATAGAACTCACTGTAGTCACTCACCACAGGCATAAGAAAATTAAATATACTCACCACTAAACTATTTCCGGATGCTCCAGTTAAAATGAGTAAACTATACATAAATATAAGCAAACTATATGCAGGTTCGTTGACAGCACGATTGTGCATATAACTAGCTATTAAGTCCGGATCAACTTCATTGCTCTTGTTTATAATGTCTATCACCGTCATTGAACTATTTAATGGAAGTGCCATATTCTTAATTCTTTATGTGTTCCTATATACATTTCAGTCTATACATCACTTACTGTCAATTCGCTAACACATCACACCAATGGCTAACAAACACAAGTCTTCAGATTTGGTACCGGTACATAATGTATCTGAAACAAAGAAATTTTTGATAAAGAAATGCGTTCGAAAAGTTTTATAATACGTTTATTAGAGAGTAGAACATACGTATGTATGTAGGTATACGTAAATATATGGTAACTTGATTTACTTGGAACTAAGCTTCATATTCTGCCTAAGGTATTAATGCTATCGAATAACACACAAGGAAATAGCCGACTTCCTTTCTGAGGACTTGTAATACCCAAAGTGGCGAGCTATACCGAACCGTCAAGCAGGCTCATATTAAGTTACGTAGAAATTACAGTTACGCTCTTCGACATGTCAGCTTAGGCGAAAGTCAATTTCCTGTCATTTACTGAAACACAGTTTCCTGCTTAAACGTTTCGCTCAGATACAACACACTACATTGTTGGCCTCTTGTAGGATTTCCTGTCCTTTATTTGTTATTATTTAGATTAAAAATACGATAAGGTAATCTCCGTAACACATAATATAATTATACTTAATTGACAATTACGAACAGATTCCCTGTTTTCTTTTTCCGATTATTTAAATTTAGTAGTAACACAACTGTATACGTGCAACAAGAAATATAAATATTAAACTAATCAAAATCTAAAAATTACATTATTGTGCTAAACAAAACTTGAAAAGAAAGTGTTTGTTAATTCAACTACAGTTCTCTCTTGATGCACATGAAATCATTTTGATAAGACAGCTAAAACGTTTAGTTTATTAGTTAGTTTATTAGTAATATTTGATGTTCATGCTAAGTTATGTGAATTACAAATCTGGAAGTGATAGTGAATTCTGGTATGGTTTATGACTATCATACTTTTTTATTTAAAAAGTTAAGCATTGAGTTTGTAACTGGCAAAGTTTAAGATATTATGCTGTATACCTACTTGGTTAATTTAATAATAATAGTAATAGTAATAATTTATTGTCATCGTTCAAAGAAAAAAAGAACATGGACATTGTCAATAGATATGTAAAACATATTATTGCTATAGCTAAGCGAAATACACACAAGTCAAAACAAACAACAGCTATATAAATAATTAGTCCAGTTGTAAATTCCAGGTATTCCGATAGAGAGTAAAAACTGTTCATGTCAATATTTCTTTAGGTTTTTCTTAAATTCAAGAGCAGTGTTTGCTCTTTTTATATCCGCAGGAAGTTTATTATAAAAAATAATCCCGCTATACGCTGGGCTTTGTTCGAAGGCTTTAGTATTATGAGTTGGTACGGGTTTGTTTAGGCAAGTTCGGGTATTCATTTTACTGTAAATATCACTGTTTCTTGTGAAGCAATCTTCATTACTCTTCAAGAAAACTAACACTTTATAAATACTTATATAGAGAAGCAAGAGGTAGGACATTTAGTTTCATAAATAATGGACGACACGAAGTTGATGAAGACACACAAAGCATGCAACGGATAATTTTCTTTTGCAATATGAATATGGTCCTTGCCCCCGGCACAGAACTCCAGAATATAACCCCGTAGCGCAGACGTGACTCCACACAAGCAAAGTAGAAAAGCCTAAGTGATTCCACACCGACGCTACCCCTCGAATACCGTAGAACGCAGCACCGAGCTTCCTACTCAAAAAAGTACAGCGGTCTCCAAATTTCAATCTCCGATCGACTGTCAAACCTAAAAAGCTAATGCTGTCGCTCTCCGGCACCGACTTACCATTGAACGGCACGTACAAACTACTGCCTCCACCAACCGCCACCAACGAAAATCTCAACTGCCCCGTTTTGCTAATGTTAAGAGACAACTCATTGCTGGTGCACCAGTCAGCCATATCTCAAACTAGTTTCGTAGTTGCAATGGAAACACTCTGAAGAGATGACGCTATTACGATACAATTTGTGTCATCAGCATACTGCGCCAATGTACATACAATTGCACAAGGTAGACTGTAGATCG
>SMLS01035326.1:0-10015 GCA_004785975.1 Popillia japonica | reverse complement strand
AATATGATCGAGAAACATCAAAGGAAAATCCTGCAGTACCAATTGAGCTGATGGTGTAGGAGCACAAACTAACCTACGAAAACAAAGCAATAGGTAGCAGGCGCAAAAAAAAATGGATGAGAAGGTGTAATGAACTCAATTCCAAACATAGAATTATGGGTGAATTGCCAACTTGGGAAGGTCGATTTTACTACATACCCGACCCAAAATCTAACAAGGATTGGAGTCTTTACAGCATACGCCTTAAAATTATCGGAGCACCACAAATGTGTGCTTTTATTGTGGAATGGAGGACACAATAGAGCATACAATTTGTTTCTATCCAAGCTGGATAACCATACGCAGCCTGGCTCCTAACAATATGATAGTGGGAAAAATTATTTCCGCCGAAAATTTGTAATTAGTCCACTGTATGATCAAACATGTAATGAAAAATAAAGGAAAGTAGGAAAGAAGTAGTGTAGAATTAGACAGGAGGGCGAATTACCTCAAGGCTGCATGGGAAAATGCCAAAAAGGACGTCGAGAAAATCAAAGAAGAAAAGAACGTCCGATGCCTGCAAAATTATGTCATGATTGAAATTTCAACGATTCCAACAAATCACTTGTATGATCTTTCAAATCTCTCTTCCAAACACACTAGTCAGCATTGAAGTTGCTTTTGAATGTATACAAAGCAGTTGACATTTGGTTATGTTCTGGCCTGTGTGTAGTTTGGTCATTAGCTGCAGATAATTCAAATAGCACGTATTTCCTCACCTTTACTTTTTGATATTATAAATTTTCTTTTTTCTAAACCAACGTTGTTCTATGGGTGGTACTATCATCCCACCTATATACGAGATAATTACGAGTAAGATTTGTCCTAGATCGAACACAGCTGGCTTTGATTTCTCTAAGAAAATTAGAATGGTTAAATTAGAAACGTGTTGAGGTCTCCATCAGGAACGATAATGACTTAAATCAATAAGAATTTCCCTTGTTACAGAAAAT
Source organism: Popillia japonica (assembly GCA_004785975.1). Lineage (NCBI taxonomy): Eukaryota > Metazoa > Arthropoda > Insecta > Coleoptera > Scarabaeidae > Popillia > Popillia japonica. The sequence goes on along the minus strand of SMLS01035326.1, from coordinate 9,023 downwards.
TTATACTAATTCTTTGTTTCTTATCCTGGACTAAAAATCATTCTTTTTGTTCAAGTGAAACGACAATGTCAGCCATTTGGAGAAACGTAACGTAGTTTGCCAAAAATATAACTATGACTGGTATGGAGAACATTCCAAATCCTCAAGGACCGTTTGACTACTTAAAAAAAGATTTTAATTTGATTTATAGCACAGTTAAACCGGTCAATAAACATGACAGAGATTAATTTAGGTTGCAGTAACAAATCTAATCTTAAAAAAAAAATTTCCCATTATTAAAACTATATCATTTGCATGCACACATATATTTATTGTAAACAACGTAAACCACTTCATCTTACATATCAATAAGTGCCATGCATGCATGTATCTACTAACACTTTAAAACAGCATATAAACATCTAACACAAATCGCTAGTTATTATCTTGTACTGCTTTTTTAAACCTAAGCCAATTCATGAGAGGATACTCGAGGATATCTCGTAAAAAATCTTTATCGCGGCTCATGAGCTTAATCGAAGTATAATCATCGCCCGAAATTGTCTCTCAATGCACTGACATCTCAATTTTTTTCCGCGTTATTGCGTCTACATAGATAGGCGAACAGGTTCAATATGTATTCCGTTTACGTTACATTCATCCATGTACGCACAACTATTATCCGTCTCTTGTTGTTGTAATGATGTCTGGTATATTGAGCGCCGAAAATCGAAAGAGAAATTTTCCCGGAACAATGAAGTGAAAACCTATTCTCTATTGAGCGAAATCAGTTGCTATAACTACGTGATAAGTATGATAAAAGTTTTGGTAAAACTGAGACGTTGCTAAGATAGACGGTTTTACTATCGTTCGAAACCTGTTTGATTAAAGATAATAAATACGTACAGATAGAAGTATATTACGAAGTAACCTTATAGTTGGTGTCTTATTTTACAGACGGTAACTGCGAAATGCAAGGCATCGTATATATGCCGCACAATTTGGAAACGGGCTCATCGCCACCACACAAGGACAGTGGTAAGTAATCTTTCGTATTATTTTAATTCTAGTTTTTGAGTTATAATACTGCATAGTTAGTTAGTATTATACGAAATTATTTTAAAAAGTAACGAAAATAATTTTGGACATATTCTACATTCCTAAACTTGATCCATGCTATTTTCAAAATGGATGGAAACATTGTTGTCTAATAGCAACAAATACTGTTTATACTCAAAGATGATTTGTAAAGTGTTATCTGGGCTTTGCTCCGTCAAAAAACCTATTTGTTAGTGATATACTGACATCAGATAGATGATCGTGCCGACCCTAATGGTGCTGAACACTTTGGTTACCCTAATGAGGCTGTTACATCAGAAAACGTAACAAAAATGCAAAATAAATTGGTGCAGCGTTTGCTCATATGAAACAACAACGCATCGATAATTCTGAACTTTAAATAGGAGGTTTTGAGTCGGTATATAAGAAAGCTGATTAGTAAATCCCCCCATAATAATCCGAAATCAAATCAGCTCTCAGCTGAGTAGAGAATCGTTGTTGTAACCTCTGTGAAACGACCAAACGCTCAGACGATCAAGAACATTATGGTTTGTTAGTTTGGAACATCACTGATACAATGTTCATGATTTTCCTTGGCAATGAAAAAAATATCAATAATAAATATTCCATGACGTTATTGAAACATTTAAAGGAAGAAATCGCAAGTCTCTTGTGGCAATAGCCAAATTGCATAAATTGAACACGAATTACATCGGCACACACCGTATTCTTCAGATATGGCCCTTCCACTCACTATTGGCTAATGGAGGCCTCAAACAACTGCTACAGGGTTGGTTCCAATGAAAAGGTAGTTTCCGAAATTAATGCTATGCAAGCAACTAACATAGAAAAGTTAAGAAAGAATTGGAATAAATTTCTCGGTTTTGGAAAAGATTATATCGATGAATAAAAAAAAAATTGGCAAATACATGTTGTTTTAGTAGATAGTACTATTCACTGCATCTTTTGGTGCCGAAGTAGAACACTAATTCACTATCACCCACATGACACCAAACGCTTGGATAATTACCAAAGCGGTTTTATTATCGCCTTGATTATGGCAGCAATACTGTCGAAACGCGTTGGCAATTATCCAAGTGTTTGGTGTCCTGTGGGTGATAGTGAATTAGTGTTCTTAGTAGATAGTGCCAATTATTGATCGATGAGTTCGATTATTCGAAAAAAATGTGATTCAAGAACTTTACTTGCAAAACATTATCTAAATATTATTTAGAGTAACACCGTTGAAACACGTCGGTGATCAAACAACAGCTATGTTATCAACGTAAGCTTCCATTCTGCTACCCTCAAAATGTATACTAATATAGAGAAATTAACCTAGGATACCGTCTTAGGGACACCAAAAGTGGCCGAGGCACGCATGCATTCAATTCAACTCGTTGTATGTAACATTCTTCTAATTACAACTAGATATGACCAGGTCCAAAGCCAGTCTAATGAGAAGATAACCAACTGTATAAATTGTTGTAATACTGACTTAGCAGTTCAGTTAATACTATATTAAGAATCCTTTGAAGAATTTTGGAGAGAATAGACGAAATAATTATTGAAAATATGAACATCTTTTCATTTCTTGGCTCGTGAAATTTTATGAAGAGATATAACTAGAGCTCCCTTCCACTAGTCCGATACTGTACCTACTAGTTTCCAAAGAAATATTAATGACGTAAATGATTTAGGGAAACAATGCACCAATGAGTAATAAGAATATTTAAATCGCAAACAATATCTACTACCATTTCCAAAAACCTTTTTAGTGAGTCTACAAAATGATTATTAAGATTATGGACAAACATTTGACACCTATATTATTTCATTATTTAATGGAATGTCCATAGATAGACCATTAATCGTTTCAACTAGATAAGGTCTTTAAAACAGCTTCAAGAGAAAAAATCCATGGACGTCCCTAGTAAGGACTTCTAGGTCACCACAAAATAAAATGATATATTTTTCGTTTGATAACCTTAATGTGTAGAAAAACAGTACATAGACATACCCAAGTATCCGAGTAATCCTGCTCTTTACAATCAAGTAAGAATCTATAATGGGCTCGTACGTGAGTTCACACCACACGTTAACTTGACCAAATTCAGATAGTATCCGCACAATCTTGCATTCATTTTTTATATTTTGATAACTTGTTTAAAGAAGCATAATTTGTCCACGATCCTATTTGTTAAACTGCATCATGAATTGTGAAAAAATGATGCAAAATAAAAATATTTCTAAAACCAGAAAACGCACAGAAAAATGTCACCATTTTTTTAAAGAAAATCTCATGCTAACTAGGCATAACAGTAAAGATCAGCTTTTGAAGACCGTCCGTGATTTACTAAAACACCTCAGCAATAAATCAAGGAGTGCCAAAATGCAGAACATTCCTGAAATTGTGACCTGCTAATGAAGAGGCACCCGAACCTAATGCTGCTTACTCTGAAGGAACAGATTTAAAACTTAAGTAAATGATATCCATTACCGTTTATCGACTTAAAACTATATACAATTTTGACATTAAAAACGATAAATTCATGGTGTACCGTTACAAAAAAAAGGAAATAAATTTTTACCCCCTTTTAAATTTTGTTTAACGTAAAATATTTAAAAAAAAATGGAATTTAATTAACATTGGGTACAAATGTAGTTATACACGGTGTCTACTGAATAATCTATGAAAATAAAAGAGGTTAAAGCTAATGGCATGGAAACCTAAATTCCAAAAAATGAATATTTTCTGTCCACGCAGTAACGAGAAAATAATATTTTTCAATCTCAGTCCGGCCCTGTTGTTCGAGCGCAACGAATAAATAGATGGGCAACACAGGCAGAACGTTGAGTCATTTACAGGCATTCGTTGTCTTATGTGTACATTATGGCAAGTTATACGAATACTGAGTACATGGATATAATTTTAATCTACGGAGAAACAGGATAAAATCATTTACTGCACCCGTATTACGTACAGAAAATCCAACGTCTATCAAGCAATGATTTTCCTCGACGGTTTACCTGTTGTGAATGGTTTCGTCAGACAGAAACTCGTCTTGCAAATCTTTGATCCGTGATCCTGTTTACCGATGAATACTGCTTCACAAAAATGGGTGTGCTGAAGTACCATAATATTTATCACTGGGCCGATAAAAACCAGCAAGATATCCGTCAGAGTTTATCCCAACATAGGGCATCAATAAATGTATGGCTCGGCATATTGGGCGATCATTTATTTAGGCCACATGTACTTCCCGAAAAATTAAATGCGGTAGATCATTTAAATTGTCTGCAAACTACGTTACCCGATTACTTGGATGACATATCACTACATGTACGGCGGCAAATGTAGTTCATGCACGATGGGGCACCTCCACATGTTGCCCGACTTGTATGGGAACATTGAAACCAGGCATTCCCCGATTTAAATCTGTTGGACTTTTTCATGTGAGGATACATGAAAAATTTTGTTTATGATCGTCGACGGGAAATTTTAGGCGTCGAAGCTCTTCAAGACTGTGTTGTCACAGCGGTCCAGCTTATGATAAGTTTTACCGTCTCAGCGTGCATCCGGAGCTCGAGTTTTTGTCCTTGTTCTCAACAAACAGTCCTCTTCAAGACTACCACGAATTATTTCAAAAGAAAAAACCATTAACTACGAACGCAATCTCAAATAGTAAATTATTAATTACCAGATCATTAGGTAATATGTCATGTAATTGAAAAAAAAACAAAAACACCTGATTCCTACGAAAAAAAAAACAGGTCGAAATGAATAAAATCTGTAGTAATGTGACCTTGTTATAAATAGGATATTTGTGAAAAAACCACATGTGCAATTCATAGCGCAGCAAAGCTGCTTCGTAAACAAATGCATTCATAGAGTACAACAAATATTTATTTACATATCATTCAACTTGATAAAAAATATCTGTTTATGTGTATTAGAAATTTTTGCAGCGTCCCTTTTGTTCTTGTACACACGTGTCAGGCCCGGATTCAACAAAATTTATTTAATAAAATTTGGTAATTATTCAAGGAAGAATAATTTTAATATATGATCGAAATTTTTTTGGATTTACCTTGTAATATTAGTTTTATACTGTTTATTTTTCCGACACTACTCATTTGACACCCTGTGTAGTTTATATAAATCTCTCGTAATGTGCAAGGCTTTAAAAAAATACACAAAATACAATTTACAAATTGATTATTTCTTCTATTATAATAATACCGTCAAAGTATTCCACAATCACTAACAAAACACACAATGTGTAGTACCAGTAAGTAGTTGGATCATAAAAGCATAAGAAACAACGTTAAATATTTACTCACAAGCGATCGGAAATACTCGATCTCGTTATCGTTTAAATAAATGTTGTGTACATAAACATAGAACATATCGAACAGAACTTCATATACATAATGTACATAAGTACTTTATACATAGGCATATACGAAATACGTGTATGTTCTAAAAGAACTACAAACCAAAAATATTTACTTATCCGCACTGCATTACTCACGTATACGGCCTGTGTTAATCTGCGGTTTATATCTATTCTTGCGGTGTACAATCGAAAGCTTCCGTTTTCTTTATAAATCCAGTTTCCTCCACAAAATAACGCACACAGTCATAGATTACCGAAGCGTGGGATTTTTTGACCTATATAGATAACCGCATTTTTCATAAATTACCGAAACAAAAGGCACGTCAATCATTTACTTTGAACATCAAATATAGGTTAGACAAACTCGCTGCATCGAAACTGTGTATATAATTTTATATTACTCTCACACCCTTTCCTACATATTTCAATGCATTCGAATGCAACCAATATTCTTACTCTGAAATCGACAAGTACATATTGTTTCCATTAACTAATTTCATGTTCAAGACAGCAGAAGGTGTACTTATAAGCTGTGTGTGTAATTATGATCGATCTATATTTTAATCGAGGCGATGACCGAATAGTTAGTAGAGTAGCTAGTTTAGTTTAGGAAAATAATAATCCGAATTTATTCACACAACGTATCCATCGACAACCAACACCTAAGCTACACTAAAAGCTCTAAGAACACATAGCTTCAGGAGGAAACTAACTTGAGACTATCTACTAACACACAGCTGTAGCACAAAAACACGTTTACTCTGATGTGAGGACCAGACCACTATACCATATATACCATATACCATTTCATTTCCACTACATTATAGTGAAAGATTAGTAAATCTTTTAGTCCATTATTCCATCAAAAAATTTTATCACTTTTTTAACCAATAAGTATGTATGCCCAAATCCTGTTGGTCCCCAACAAAAGCCAGCTTAGCATCTGAGGCATTACCTCAAGGGGCAGGGTGACTAGCGTGGCAGCGGACCTTCTACTTATCCAGTTCGTTCCTTGTTCTTAACTCGTTTTTTCTTTGTTCTTGTCCTGTTCCTCGATTATACTTTCCTTCTTCTTTCCTTCTTTAGAATTACCAATTTTTTTTAATTTACGCTCTTTTCCAAACTGTCTTCGTCATGTCATCTTGTTGTTTTTTCGATTTCTTTTTCGACATTGTCGAAATCGAAATGGGCACTCTTTCAATTTCAAATGCTACCTTCAAACCACACAATGTTAGGTTTCAATGATTTGAAGTATGCAAAAGTACTACCTAGTATGAAAGGAGAGAGAAAAACTCAGATATTGCAGCCTATGAAGCAAAAGAGCAAAGTATTAAGCTTAAATAACAAGAAACTGGTATATATTTCAGATCTGCACCCATCTTCCAAATTCAATGAAGTAATTTGGCAGCACTACATTCTAGACAGCATTAAAGAAGATTTTGCAACAGAACTCTCTCTACACCTGAGAGAAATTTCCCTAAATTCGTGTTCAGCTGTATTGTAGTTACACCTGCTTCTTCTAGTATCATTCGCTTCGATAATTGTAGTATTAAATTAAAGTATTCTTTTTAGTAACAAGGATCCATACCACGACCATTTTAGAATAGTAATTCTTACTTGCCAAAATGTTGGGCTTAAGAATTGGAATAAAGTTCTTTTTATATTATTGTTGAAAAAAGTTTATAAACTTTTTCCGAAATTGTATTACTTCTTTTAAATTTCATATAAATGCATTGGAGTAAAGAATTGGTTTCCCTATGGCTTGTAATTGGTGGTTTTGTCAGCCTATTACACAATAACTATAAGATTTATCTTAATTCTGAAGTAATGTAATACATCATACTAATAAATCGAATTCTAGATGTCTATCCATATTTTATTAGAATTGATTTAATTTTACAAAATGCTTTTGTCAGATAATATCAACTCTTCTAAAGATTTTTAATGTAAGCATCAATAACAGTAAGAATAAGAAACTGAACATTTAAGTAGGCATGCAACACAATGAACCGTCATTTTAAATTTCCCATGCCTTTTAACATAGTTATGTATGTGTACCTTATACATTGCAACACGCGTGAATGTAAAACTCCTTGTTAACCTTTACCGGTACAATTACTGGCAAATGTTTCTTTTGTTAGCTATGTTATATACAACTTTATTATAGGTAGATAAATAAACATGTGAGTACTTTCGTCTCATATTTGTTTACTGCGGTAAAATGTAATTGGTCCAGGAAAGTTCAATCATTCGTTATTCAGACAGATTTTAGAAGAAACATAATACAAAAGGTATCACAAAATAGTACAGGCAAAACACATCTTCTATATAAGTTCAAGTTATTAGCTTTAGTTTTAAATGTTAATATTCAAAATTGTAATACCAACCAATTAACCATGTGCGCCATCTCGTTTGTAATAGTTGAATTATTGGTTAACGACCTTACAGGAATCTATTTTATCAAACATTAAGATAACGGTAGAGAAATCTTCGAACATGTATTAAAAGATAGCGCTGTATACTTACATAAAATAATTGTAAAATTTAAAATATTTGAAAACGTTGCTTTTACAATCGGAGCTATTATTTCTGAATAATAGGTAATTTTTGAAAATTAAACAAGAATATCTGTCCGTCAATTGTAAACTCTAAGCAATGGAAGCCCAATTTAAATTTCTATGATAATAAACTTGTAGTCAAAAAAATTGTGTTAAAATTTTGAATTTTTCCAAATTGTTTAATAAAAGCTTTAATATCATTACTCTTATTATCATCAATGTATACGATTAACAATATAATTCAATGCTAGAGTGAGGGTTGAGGGCCCTGAAAAAAATTGATAAGTTGCCTTCTAAAAATGAGTTACGACATGATTGGATGTTGTTATTTAAAAAATAATATATCTATTCTTCTTACATATGTACCTCTTCCTCCAATTTCTTTGTTATTCACTGTAATAAAGTAATTTCTGTAATGTATGTGTCAAAAATATGGAAATGATACGTTAGGATGATGTTAACGACATACATATCTTAGGATACTTTATGGGTGACCTAGAGCACTCCTAAATATAACAGTCAGCATTGTTTTCGTTCAAGCTAATAAAACTGGTTTGCCCAAAAACTTTTGTAAATTTGTAACAAATCATAACACTCATTTTTTATTTATTGTAAAAAAGATATCAATTGGAGTCTACTCAATGCAAGTCAGACATATTTTCTGAGCAACTTCTTTTTTAAGCCACAATATGTCCATAAACGCAATACTTCGATACTGTTCGAGTAAGAATTTACATGATCCTGTTAAAAAGTACGGAACAAATGAATTTCATTCTTTAATAACCTATTCTGATTGAAACGTGACAGATGTCAGAAACTGACACATCCACTTGACAGTAAACAATTTTAGTGCATAGAAGTTAATAGCTAGTTCATCCAAGTTCTGCGTGGATGTATAAACTTTCCTAATGGAAAATTTACCAATTCCAATAATATATCTGGAAATGTCAACCTTTAGTGGATAGATAAGTAATGCTGTAACAAAAAGGTCTATACTCGTTGTATATTCTATTGACTTTCTGCTTTA
>SMLS01035324.1:0-12208 GCA_004785975.1 Popillia japonica | reverse complement strand
CCATATTTCTTATAGCAATCCTTCGCCAAATGACCTACTTTGTGGCACTTGAAGCACTTTCGCTGCTCTTTCCTTTCTGGTCTTTTATCTGATTTATCAGCATTTTTCTTATCTTTCTTTTCATTCACTGTTAAAGCTGATGAATCGCTTCTTCTCTCTGGAAGTCTCATTTCAATGAGTCGCAGCCTTTCGGTATGTTTGTTAACTGTTCTTTCTGCTAATGGAATTGATTCCCACACACTTTTAAATTCAAAGTATTCGCTTGGCAATGTTGACATTATTCTACTCATTAAAAGATCTGGCAACTCTGTTTTTACCACACTTTTTAGTTCTTCATTTAATTCGCTAAAGTTTCGTTGTAGGCGGGCAATATACGTAGCTATATCTTCAACGGACTCTTTTTCACAGGTGAAAAGTTTTTCCATCAGCCTATCAACACGTTGACCTGAGCTTTGCTCATACACAGAAAGAAGCTTATTCCATATTTCATTGGCACTCTTACATGTTGCAGTAAGATCAATATTCGTATCATTCATACTACTCACCAGAATTAGCTGAGCTAATGCTTCACCTTTATTAAATATTTTATAGTCGTGTTCGTACTTTAATTTTACAGCATCCGGTTCTTTCACATCAGGTACTTCCGGTGGTCCTTTATTACCTTTTACAATGTCTAAAACCTCTTGATGTTGTAACAATAATTCTACTTGTCTCCTCCATCTACTCCAGTTAAGGGGAGTTCATAGTTCTCCGTTTGTCCGTTTGCGTTTGTACGTTGACCAATCACAGCACGTTATTTTTATGTGCTTCACAGTCTATCCGATAACGGATAAAGTTGACCGACGTTGAACTTTGTACGCGTCCGTTCATCCGTTTACGAAAAAAGTGAGGTTAGACCTGTCACAACAAAACGGTTAGTATAGGAAATTGATCTGTCATTAAACGTACGTTACCGACGCAACGCTATGAACCGCAAAAAAATGTTCATCCGTCAACGTGTCAACGCAAACGTACAAACGGATAGCTATGAACTAGCCCTTATTTAAACCTTGCAATTGCTCAATCTGGGGTTTGAATTCCATTTTTTGACAATTATCCAAAAAACTGACTGAGCACTTGTTTTTTTTTAAATACGCGACGCAACAAAGACCGTGCTTTGTTAAGTTATACGATGGTTATACGCGAGCACGCGGTAACCAGGATACACAAATAGAGGTATGCCGACGCGCATCTTATTCATATGTCATTGCGAAGCATTAATTGTAAAATACAAATCCCGCCTACGAAACCAGCGATTTTAACCTCTATTGAAATAAATTTCATATGTAATTTGTCTCGCACTGACGTCATGCGCGGCTTCGACGATATTTGGTTTTGAAACGAGCATACCCCTATCTGTGTATCCTGGCGGTAACCTAATTTTTTTCTTTTTGTTCACTATCGCAGTTAAACGTAGTCTGGGTCGATAACCTATTGTTTATTAGAACAAATTTTAAATTAGGTTACACAAAACAGAGGTATTATACAAATTCAAAAAGAATTTAAAAATTAGATTAATGACAACAACACGACTTGATAACTACATTACAAAATATCTGTTACACTGTGTTACCAATGCAACACAAATAGAAATTAGTTGGAACCACGAATGTTTACCGTTACGTCATTAGTGTAGTACAGTAAAGGGGAGTTCAGAGCCCTCCGTTTTTCCGTTTGCGTTTGTACGTTGACCAATCACAGCACGTTACTTTTATGTGCTTCACAGTCTATCCGATAACGGATAAAGTTGACCGACGTTGAACTTTGTACGCGTCCGTTCATCCGTTTACGAAAAAAGTGAGGTTAGACCTGTCACAACAAAACGGTTAGCATAGGAAATTGATCTGTCAATAAACGTACGTTACAGACGCAACGCTATGAACCGCAAAAAAATTTTCATCCGTCAACGTATAAACGCAGACGGACAAACGGAGAGCTATGAACTGGCCCTTAGAATTAAATCAACACGCCGAAGTCAAATTAGCATCAGAAAACTAATGTTAAAATACAGATGACAGGACAAAATGTCATATTGCAAGGTTCAATGTGGTTCAATGTATTCACTGCACTACTGTCAATCGTCAGTTTCACCGTATTTTTAGTTAAATTGCGCATTAATTTTGTTGATTTTATTGCATAAATCATTCTTTCAAGAAGACTTCTACCTATTTTAAGCGTGCATAAGGTACATAATATTCTTTTTTTTATGAGTATAAATGTGATTGAAATTGTCAATACTGATGATGATCTTTTTGACATTAGTCGAGCAACTTTACATAGACTGTTACATGGTGTATGGGTTTCCAATTTAAAAAAAGTAGGATGCAAAAGCAAGGAGATGACAATATTCGGTGGAGGTATAAATACTTACAAGTGGTCCAGAGAAGAGGTCAAGAGTCAAGGAGAAGAGACGTGTAAAAAATATTGAAACGAAAATGTGGATAGTGGATAATTTGCAAGATTACATTGAAAAATTATTATTATTATTCGTACAACAGATTCGTCTTTGGAAGATCAAACTGATTCCTAGACTGACTAGAAACTAATTGACTAATTGCTATTCTTTTCCTAAATATTATGTATTATATAAGTATACATATTTGTATAATTCCACCTATTTTTGCAACTGTTACTGATTAAGGATTATATCGTTTTTTAATTTAATAAATTGTATTATACCCCTATAGATAAATGTTCCAAAATATAAATAACATTAATAATGATTAAAAATAACTAACTCTTTTTCACTAATTTTTAAATAAATAATTATACGTGTAAGATGTTTTTGATTGCAAGCATGGGTTAATAAATATCTGGTGTGTGATTTTTATAGTGCATTTTAGAATACGAGATTTTTAACTAATGCCCGGTTTTTCAGTGTCGGAACTTCTCTTTTACTCGACGAGTACACTGAATCATCGAAAGAAACAATTATATACCATCAAAACCTTAGATCATATATATTACATGGATAGCGATATGATGCTCAAAGTATGTTTTAACATATCACAGACATATTTTATTCTTCCATTTCACACTTACTTTAGGGTATCCCTATCTATCGTACACACTTTCTACCCCGAGAAACAAAACGTGCAAACTTCAAGTCGTAAGTGCGATCGATATAAGAGCGAAATTCGAAATCACGCTGGCGCAAATTTCGAATTTATGCTAACAGGAGACGTTCGAAGTGTTTCTTTTTGTTCATTTAAATAAATTTAAACTGGGATGAATGTTTTATATATTTTATATTAAAAATAAATGGCATATATGCAGAATTATACATATATAAACATTCTATAAAAAATATATTTATTATGAAACGATATTAATTTGGTAAATTATTTTCTTATTCTTTTAGGGTTTTCTTCATTTTTACATTTCTTTGCCTCGTAATGCATTCTGATGCGTACATAATTTTAAAAAACAATCAATAGTCAATCAAACGATTAAACAATAAACATAACTGAACATAGCCATAAAAGCAAATAGAGTGGAAACTTCGGAGACGAACAAATAAATCGCGTACGGTTGACTATTGATACGCTTGCGCGATTTTAGAGGGTACAACGAGGATAGTACTATTGGTGATACTTATACTGAAGAAAGAAATAGGTTCAAAAAAGCACGTTGTACATGTCAAAACAACAACGTCCGAGTTCTTAAATGCTATAGCGGTATCCATGTAATATATATGATCTAAGATCAAAACGTTTAATGCTGCTGTCCCACCTCCGGTTAAAATCTACTGACTAGGTTGGAATCATCACATTCGAACACAATAGGCGTATTCTTTCGTACTGAACGAAGTGAATATATTCACTTATAGTGAATATGTTCAATTTGCCGCTGTTCTTTCGAAGTCGTTCAGTTCCCCCACCTTTCCCTAAATAACTGATTGCATTCACTTTATGTGATCATACAATTTCGTTAGATCACAACAATCACCTTATATTTCCATTTTGCCGCCTATAACCCTAACCTCAAACAAGCAAATTGGACCAGTATATATACAAGAGAAACTAATAGCGTTTTCCTTTCGGCAATTTAGTGCGCACTAAAAATGCACTGGGTCAGTGCTGACTGTTCCTATCGACCAAGCACTAGTTCCGTGCAAGAATTGTACGTTTTCCATTGGGAAAATAGTGCAGTTTTACGTAGGAGTGACGATGCGTCTACGTCACTATATTTGCCCTTGAGTGCAAAAACTGGACCTCTCGAAATTTACGGGTCCACTCCTAGTGCAACGTGAAGTTATTACATGTAATTCAGTTATGTTTATTATACTTTACAATATATGTATACCATATAATATTACAAAATCAATATTTTGTCGTTATGGCCGAAAATATTATGAAAATAATACTTCGAGTGAAGATGAACAAATAATAGAATTATTAAATTCTTCTTCATCAACTTCAGAGGATGAGCTGAATTATGAAAATCGGAAAAAGCCAAAAATAGAGGCGTATGTAGAGGATGTTGTACATAATTTTACAGAAGAAGAGGTTATTAAAAAGCTGGAGATTTATGTTATATCTAAATACTGAACGATTTGCTATGATCAGCAATCGTTATACCAACATATGTAACATTCATTTGATATTTTGAAAATGACGCGGGTTTTATAGAGCACGGATCAAGTGCAGAATCAATAATGACGTCAACTAACGCGGCACCAGGTTAGTGCAAAGTGCAGAACTAGTTCTCCCAAAGGAAAACGCTATAAATTAAAAATATGTCGAAAGAAGTAGTTGTGTATTTATACGATCCCGAAGACGACAAGAGTTATTCCATTTTATTTCCAGTGAATTTTATCAAATTTTACCTACGACATAATTTTGATTTTGAAAAAGTTAAGATTTAAAAAAAGGAAACAGTTATAAAAAGAGATTAATATATGAAATGATATACATACATACATGAAAAAAGAAAATAACGCGGTCAATTTTAGAACAGATATAGAAAATTTAAGTATTTACGTATAATAATTTAATCACCTAATCACAAAAAATATAGTGGTATAAGGATTTTCATGATTATAAAGTTACATTTAAAAAATATCTTAATTTGTCCACGATATTGTAAACATACAACAATAAATAAAAATTAGACGGCAATTTTTTTAAATTTGCGCAAAGGCGGTAGAATGCAAGTGATTGAGGCTGTTCTTTCGATCTAGATTTGATCAGTATAAGTGATTTGAATATAACAATCACTTTCAATACATTCACATTGAATATATTCACTTCGTTCAGTACGAAAGAATACACCTAATATAACAATACATACATACAAAATTTATAGGTTAAAACCAATATCAATATATACTCGAAATCGTCTACTATTATTTGCGTTTTAGCAGCCATCAAATGTAAGTAAAGGTTATGATTTGATCGCCTGAAATGTCAAATAATTAACCGTAGTAGCTATAGTTGGAACCACGAATGTTTACCGTTACGTCACTATCCGCCCTTACAAGTAACGACGGATTCATGTTTTTAATTTAATGTAAATATATGTTGTATGAGTGAGACGTAAATTGAAATGTACGTCTTCTAGGTTACGCACAACGTTTAGAATGGGTGCATATATCAATCTGAAGGAATGAGTGCAATAGAAGATAGAGCGCAGTATGTGACTAGTATTTTGCGTTATTATTACTTAGTTACTTCCGGTTAATTATTTGACATTTCAGGCGATCAAATCATAGCCTTTTTAGGCCTGTTCGTTTGCGTTGCTGGAATATCACTTTTGTCAATATCCGTACGTTCGTTTGAAATTTAGCTGCTGACAGGTGTTTTCAACACTCGTTCGTTTGCATTCAGCAAATTGCTGTATGTCAGAAGTAGCAAGCTATACTTGCTCAAGCTCCAAGGGTCGAGCAATAATAGCAGATCATAACGCTCACGTGTTATACGCAAGAGTGTAATACAGTTTTTGATTGGTTTTTGAGGTTATTGTGTTGTTTAGGTGAAGTTCTGTTCGGTAGGATCGGTATTTTAGCAGTCGATTGAAATCAGATTTATTCGCTGAAACTGATATACTTGCTGTTTCTAAACTGCTACACTTGCTATTTTTGACAAAAGTTACCAAAGTTAGCAATTCAAACGAACAGGCCTTTTATTTACATTTTATGGCTGCTAAAACGCAAATAATAGTAGACGTTTTCGAGTAAAACGATATAATCCTAAATCAGTAACAGTTGCAAAAATAGCTGGAATTATACAAATATGTACCTATATAATAGATAGGAGTAATATTTAGGAAAAGAATAGCAATTACACACACACAGGTGTTATGTCAATTATGTTTCTATCGAGGAATCAGTTTGATCTTCCAAAGATGAATCTGTTGCACGAATAATAATAATAATTTTTCAATGTCATCTTGCAAATTATCTACTGTCCACATTTTCGTTTCAATATTTTTTACACGTCTCTTCTCCTTGACTCTTGACCTCTTGGACCACTTGTAAGTAGGGTTGCTTTTCCATCCTACTTTTTTTAAATTGGAAACCCATATCATGTAAGAGTCTATGTAAAGTTGCTCGACTAATGTCAAAAAGATCGTCATCAGCATTGACAATGTCAATCACATTTATACTCATAAAAAAAAGAATATTATGTACCTTAAGCACGCTTAAAATAGGTAGAAGTCTACTTGAAAGAATGATTTATGCAATAAAATCAACAAAATTAATGCGCAATTTACGATTGACAGTAGTGCAGTGAATACGACATTGAACCTTGCAATATGACATTTTGTCCTGTTCATCCTGTCATCTGTATTTTGACATTAGTTTTCTGATGCTAATTTGACTTCGGCGTGTTGATTTAATTCATACTGTACTACACTAATGCCGTAACGGTAAACATTCGTGATTCCAACTATAAGTAATACTTTTCTGTACGCAAAATAACTATAAGTAACATACTGCACTATATGTGCAATTGCACTCATTCCTTCAGATTTATATATGCACGCATTCTAAACGTTGTGCGTAACGTAGAAGACGTACATTTTAATTTACGTCTCACTCATACAACATATATTTACATTAAATTATAAATATGAATCCGTCGTTACTTGTAAGGGCTGATAGTGACGTAACGATATTGATACATTTCAACAGTAATCACTACGTCATCATGATTTGCATTTTTATTGGTTTTTATTGTGTCCTCAATATTGTACACCGTTGCCATGTAACTTCCTCTTATAGTTAATCATAATTATTGATAGATTTCTTAATGATAAGAGCAACAAAAAGATTTTTTAGTGAAAATATCGCTATAAACTGGCTCATATTTCATATCAAAACCTCTTTTGATGTTTGATTATAATTGCTTTAAATATAAAGCCTACAAAGACTTGGCAACCATACCATATTTAGCATATATTTAGTTTACCATCTTCCTCGAAGAGGCGCGCACATCTTGCGCGAATTTGAAAGAATCTACCGTGGGTTAACCGTACTACGTCACAGCTCCACAGCGTGCATGTGACATGTGAACCGGGCTTTAAAATGTAAAAAACAGAACACATGTCATATGATAGGTTATGTAAATGTTATCTTACCTGATCTTACTGAATAAAGTTAGTTATTTGTCAACAAAAGTTATGCGAATTGCTTAAAAGATGAATGATTCTAATAAATATTGTGTGTATTTTGGAACTGTACGTGGAGTAATTGGAAATACATTCTGCGAATCAAATAAACCCGCTAAATATGAACTATTCGATGAAAACGAAACTTCAGGAATTACATGCATGGAATGGGGAAGAACACAAGATGAAATTGTGATAGGTCAAAGTAATGGTTGCATAAAATTATATGACACACTTACAACAAAAGTTGTATTGAATATACCTGAAATTGATGGAAAAGGTGCTATAGTAGGTGCTAGTGTTATAACAGATGATATCCTAGTTGCACGAAAAAGTGGTCATTTGGTTATATGGAATACTGATAAAAAGGAGTGTATTACAACAAATTTATGTGGTGATAGTACTGTAGAATGTATTGCATGTACTAAATCTCGAGTAAGTGTAGTCGCAACAGGTGGCCAAGAAAATGATTTAAAATTATGGGATATTGAACGAAGAATACCAATTTTTAAAGCAAAATCTATGGGACATGACAATTTAAATTTACCTATTCCAACAAACATCAGGGGAATTTCATTTTTGGACTTGGATGGAAGACTACCATCATGTTGTACAAAAGAAGGTCACGTATTATTGTACGATGAACGCGCCCAGCGCAGACCAGTTAGTAAATTTGTTGAAGTTAAAGCAAGTTATACTGCAATTGCTCATACATTTAAGGAGAAGCAATGTTTAGTTGGTACAACCAAAGGGTATATGCAATTGTTAGACTTGAAAGTCCCAGCAAAGTGTCTAAAAACATTCAAAACATTTACTGGTAGTGT
Source organism: Popillia japonica (assembly GCA_004785975.1). Taxonomy (NCBI): domain Eukaryota; kingdom Metazoa; phylum Arthropoda; class Insecta; order Coleoptera; family Scarabaeidae; genus Popillia; species Popillia japonica. Next base: position 3,734 of record SMLS01035324.1, on the reverse strand, counting down.
TTCAAGTATTGTTTGTGATCCTGTCTCATCAATAGTTGCAACAGTCAGTTTAGATAGACATTTACGAATTCATAATATAGAAACTAAAGAGTTACTCTATAAAGAATATTTGAAGCAAAGCTTAACGAAGATTTTGCTGAAACCCATTATAAAAGAAGAAACAAAAGAGGTAGACCACCAGCACAAGAATGCAGATGTAGAAGAACATTTACTGAGTAATGAAATAGAAGTAGATGAAGAGTATGATAAGATGTTTGAAAAGATGGAAACAATCAAAGAACCAAGAAAAAACAAAAGTAAACTTAAAAGAAAAAAGGGACTTGTAAGAAATGTTTTTGCAGCTGAATATACTAAAAAAAGGAAAGAAGAATTGTAATAGCTTATTTTTATTAATAAATACTTTACTAAATCATGTGTATGTAATATTTATCAAAAATTTAGATTGCACAGAGTTAAATCCTATAACGCTTATTATTAGAACAAAAAATAACATGTTATAAAATTAACAAGGCAAATCGTTATGTTGAGCGCGATTTTTTAATATCCTGAAAGGTAGACTATTCAACTTACAAAGATTACACATTCATTGCATAAGCAGTAGTAAATTAGAGTTGGATTTCATAAGATTTCAATTGGCTTGTTTTGAGTTCGCAGGGTAATCAAAGTGAAAATTTAGTTTAAAAGTTTCTTAAGATAGCATTGCCAAAAACAGATTCATTTTTATTATTCAAAAGATGGCATCATTATTCATTGGTAATAAGAATTCTATTGTATGTCAATAATAATGAGGGTTAAAATCATTCGAATTTATTATTTCTTTTTCTACTGCATAGTTATTATTATCATTATTAGTTAGAAAGTGTAGGCGGCGTAGCCGTTTAAACTTGTAGAACTATTTTCTAGTCACTAGTGACACAACACTTGTCGTACTGGATCTTAAATGAAGCCACAGACACTGCATCAACACATTCCCGTGGTAAGGAATTCTATACATGTGCAACCCTGTTGGGGAGGAAATGTCTACACAACCTAGAAAACCTCTCACGCTCTAGCCTATAACTATGTCCCCTCAGTCGGTCGTCTCTTTTTACCAAGAAAAAACTCAATTTCACGTTGTAGTGCCCTTGAAGTATTTTATATGTCTCGATAAGGTCTCCTCTTCTCCGACGGTCGCTTAAACTTGTTAAGTTGAGAATTTTCAGTCTGGACTCATAATTTAGGTGCTTGATTGTGGGGGATAGTCGGGAGATTTTTCTTTGGGTCTGTTCCAGGGCATGAATGTCCTTCGCAAGATAGGGATCCCACACCACTGCTGCATGGTCCATAATAGGTCTAATGTAGATCTTGTAGATTTTTTCCAAGAGTTTTGGTGATGGATTTGTAAATGTCCGAGATATCATATACGACATATAGTTGACCCTCTTTACAACTTTCCCGATATGGGGTGCCCACCTTAAATCAGCGCTGACTACTACGCCTAGATCTTCCTGGCTTAACACAGTTTTTATCGTTTAATTGTTGAGCATAAACTGACGGCGGGGATTATTTGTGCCGATGTGCAGAATAGAGCATTTGTTTTCGTTCAAGTCTAGTAGCCAGTCCTTGCACCACCTCTCAATTCTCTGTAAGTCGCTTGCTAGTTCATTGAAGTGAGTTACTAGATTGTTGTAGATCTTGGTGTCGTCCGCGAATGAAGAGATCTGGGAGTCCAGTCCCAGAGCGATATCTGCCGTGTAGATGTTGAAAAGCGATGGGGCTAAGACCGACCCTTGTGGTTCACCTCTGGATGCGCGATACTTCTCTGAGTATTCTCCTCCCACGAGAACCCTGCAACCCCTGCCGGAGAGAAAGACGGCGATCCAGTTTAGTAGTTTCACTCTCACTCCGTAAAATTCTAGTTTGTGTATTAGTCTTCCGTGTGGTACGCAGTCAAAAGCTTTTTTGAAATCCAAGTAGGTATACTACGTCTACTGGGTTCCCTCTATCCACTGATTGTGTCCAATTGTTAGCACATTCAAGTAGATTTGAAATAACTGATCTACCTGGCATAAACCCGTGTTGCGACATAGGAATTATGTGATTATTTAGCATAAATTCTATAAGTTGTTCAGAAATGATCTCCATGTTCTCCAGTATCTTGCAGGGTATCGATGTCAGGCTTATTTGTTTATAGTTTTTTGGATCAAATTTGTCACCTTTTTTATATACTGGAATCACTGTTGACTCTTTCCATTGTTGTGGTAGTTTGCTCTCCTCCATAGAAAACTCCATAATTTTTGTTAGCGGTCCGATCAAGGATTTGGTATTTTTTAAAAATACAGGATGTACTCCATCAGGGCCGGGGCTTGGATTAGTTTTTAGACCTGCAATGATTTTATCTACCTTTGCCTCCGTAATTTCGATGGTGTTCAAACATCTCTCATTCCTCCTACCCGTTATAGTTGGAAAAGTTGAACTGGGGTCAGAGATAAAACTGTTTTTAAATTCAGTGGCGAACATATTGGCTACATCTTTTGGGTCATATATTAGTGTTCGGCTGTTATTTTTGAGCACCGGAGTACTTACTATTCATTGTAACCCAGGTAGCAGACTGACGTCACAAAAACGTCGATATCTAGTCACTGATTACGTCGATTGTACCAATGCTGCGACGTCTTTAAGACGCGAATAAGACATCATAATGTCACAGACCGTCGACGTGATTTCCGGACGTCGTATAAACGTAAGTTTCCGACGTCGTATAAACGTGAGTTTCGGACGTCGTACAAACGTCGTTTGCCATTTATGAATGACGTTGTGGTGACGTTCTTAATAAGAACAGGTGCATATTGAACGTAGCACACAGTGCAATACGGCGTTACAGAGTTTTTTGTAGTAAACACAATGGTACAATTGGGAAATAAAGAAGTTTGTAATATGTAGTTTTCTTGTGCCAATGTATTTACTACAAAAGATACAGTAATGTTGTCTTGGACTTTGTTATGTTCACTATGCGCTCGGACGAGAATCATTCTCTTTGGTGTGCAAATCTTTGCTATTGGTCACATGGGTATATCAGGTGGGCAAATCAAACAAAAATAATATTATGACTAATTTATTACACATATAGCTATAGCAAACCATCTTACCTTAATATCTTGCCAATTATGGACTTACATTCCGTATAATATAATATACAGTGAATGGATTAAAGGAAAAGAAACATAAACTGTATTTTCGCAAGAAACTTCAAATGGTAATACCCATGCATTTAGCTCTAACATTTTCAGCAACAAAACAATAAATTGTACTACTTTGAAGACAAAACAGAATACGAAAAGTAAGGTTAAAAACTGTACTCTTTACAAAAGACATATGTAGTTAAAAAGAATAAATCACCTACTCTTGGTTACGATTTCGTTTTTTTCAACAATTACACAAAGCATACACTTTACACGATGGCAAACGATGAGAAACGGTAAAATAGCAGAATGCCTGGTTGTCTTAAACACCCATCTAGAACTGTCTAGAACCGCGTCCTGAACCTTTGCGAGAATCAACGGGAATATGGCGGGAATTTGAGCGCGCTATTCAAAGGCTTAGGATGGACTTCCGGTCTATCTTGCAAAGTGGTCGGACGTATTTCATTTAGTTGTTGAATATTCGTGCGTATTTCGTAATAGATTTGAAAGGTAATTGATAATTGTATAGTATTTTAAGCGTGAGTGGATCTTAACTTGGTTCAATATTGATGA
>SMLS01035299.1:0-16136 GCA_004785975.1 Popillia japonica | reverse complement strand
AGGAAGCGAAGGTCGGGGATGAATATTGGCTCGTGTTCAATGTGTTTCTTTACAAGGAGAGCGACGCCACCGCATCTACCCGTCAGGCGGTCAGAACGATAGATATAATAGTTGGGGACCGACAGTCTGTTGCCCGGCCTAAGCCAAGTCTCGCTAATGAGCATAATATCGATTTGATGTTCGAGAAGAAAGTTGTTCAGCTCATGTAGCTTATCCAGAACGCCACAGGCGTTCCAGGCGGCCACGGTGGTCTCCCGGATCAATGAGATGTTTGGTAGGCTCATGACTGGCGGGATCTTTTTCTCGGGAGAATAGTTTGAATGACGCTGGTAACCTTTTCGATCTGAACGAACAGTGACTGAAGAGCGACCAACAGTAACTCGATGTTGGCGTCTTCACCGCTTTCAGTCGCAGGGTCGTCTTTAGATGGACGAGGTGATCTTCCCGAGGAGAACCTTACCTTAGGGGATCTATGTGGGTTTCCCTGTGTTTGAGATCGTGGGGGGCCAGTCACGGCCCGGGAATATGAGCGGCCACCGTCCGCCATTCCGGAAGAGGCAGAGCCGCGACCGGGGTGCACTTGCGAGAGACCCGGCGAAGGCCGAGAGCGAGCTCGAGTGGTATCTGCAGGGCTGTCAGTAGGTCTGATTGTTCTAAGAGCAGACTTAGGGTAACGAGCGCAACCGCGGTAATTAGCCGGGTGTTCCTCTCCGCAGTTTGCGCTAGTCGCAGGCACCTGTTTGGGACGTTCGCAGGCGCCAGGCTCGTGGTCACCCGCACATGCCACGCATCTCCTCGTTGCAGTACATCTGGATTGGGCGTGCCCGAATTTTTGGCATCGGTGGCATTGCCCTATTGTGGGGCGGGATTTTAATGTTTCGACGGAAACCTCCAAGGAGACGACCCTATCGAGATGGTAAATCGCCTTTTGGTCTTTGGATATTTTGACCAACACAAGTGGCATTGGTGCCTTGTCTCTGGTCCGGCGCATTCTAATGACCGAATCCGGCTCGAAGCCTCGCTCACGAAGATCGTCATAGATTTCTTTCTCCTCAATCTCGACCGGGACCCCTCTGAGTACAACATTGAGAAGTTTCTCAGATGGTAGCTGGTAGGTATGATATGGTATTTGGTCATCGGAGAAGAATTTTGTAAGCATGCGGTAGTCAGCTTCAGAGGATGGATAGATCCTGATACCGTCCGGGATGTTTTGGGCCTTAGTGAAGGAGATACCTCGGCGCTTGATCTCCGAGCTAACTCGGGACCACCTGGATTTATCCCTGAGGACCACCGGAGGAATCTTTTCCGCAGGTGTAATCGGGTTTTTAGGGTTCTCCCCCTGTGACTGCCTAGGGGGCAGCTGTGAAGGGCCCGCGTCTGGTTTCGATCTGAGGGAGGTGGGAGGAAATGTCCGCTGGCCGTTTGTTGGCCGAGTTTCGAGTTGCGACGTCGGTAGTGTGAGGGAAACAATGGCGTCATCAGCGTCCGCAGAAGGGTGGAGGGGACGCGTCGCCTTCCTATCGAAGGCCGGTCTGCGTGGAGAAGTCTCAGAGCCCGACGGCTCGGCGTCTACCGGCGCATGAACCTGAGCCGAAACTCGTATTCTCCTCGCCGGAGAGGAAGCAGGCGAAGAACTGCCCTTGCGCTTTCTCCCGATGTTCCTATGGACCGCGCTCACCAAAGAGGAGGTAGAGCCGAAGGAGGTGTCCATAGTTAGAGGGGAAACTCCCGAGGGGGATCCCTCATCGTCAGAATTTTGTCCTCGTGATAGTTTGTCATTCGTAGTAGAACGCTCTTTGTTGCGTCGTTTTAGCAGCGTGGCCTGAAGGCGTTTAATTTGGGCCAAAATTTCGTCGTCCGAAAGGTCCTCCTCAGAGGGAGGCAGACCAAGGTTACGGGGAGTTAGCGTGTCGTCATTACGCCCGGTATCATGCGTGGGGGCGTCACATGCCTGGTTTGTATGGTTCTCAGGCGACTCCGGCAGAGGGAGCCTGCTGAATGATGGCGTGGCCCTTGGAGGGGTTCTTAACATGATAATAGCAGTCACCAAATTTTTGAGAAAGACTTTAAAAGATGAAAAAACCCGGGCAAGAGCCCGGTAAATTGAATTAATTTAATGAGACACAGTGTATATGGGGACAACACGATTGTAAAAATAAAAAGGAAAACCCCAAAAAAGGGACAAAACTGACAACAAGTGTAAAAATAAAAGATATAAATCGATCGAAAAATGAAATTTCCTCGAACGGGAAATTAAAGTTTTTTAAAGGCCTGTAAAAAATTAGTACGGGGTGGCAGAAAAAAGTTTCACCACTTTGGCAACTCTTTAATAATTGGGGATCTGTATTCCGAAGAGAAAAACAGAAAATCCTCAGCAAAACTGCTTAAACAGTTTAAAGACTGCAAGGTGAAAAATATACCTTATGTATTCGCACGGAAAGCGAATGACAAAAAGAGTTGCAAATTAAAATCTATTTAAAGTTTTAAGTTAAAATTTGGGTTAAAAACAAACGTTAAAAGAGAATAATTAAATAATAAAATTTATTTTAAAACTCGTGCGTATAAAAATGATAAAACTGCGTCGGTGTAAGAGATAAAAAAGGCTTGCGATAATTTGGCTGGTTTTATCTCTGTCAGCGTGAAGCGTTGCTATGGTATTCTCCGAGAGAGAAAGCGCAAGCTTCTAGCCGGAGTACTGGTAAAAAATCGCGCAAAAAATAGTGCCAGGTGATGCGGATTTGCGTCACCGAGGAACGCGGTTTGCGAAAGCAGCGCTTATGCTGACCGCCGCAAGAGCCGGTTCCTACGAATGGCGACCACGCACGAGAGAGAAGGATAATTCAACCTTGTGCCCGAGTCCGATACCAGCAAGTAAAATATAGACGAATATTGTTAATAAAATTCAATGTTATTTCGTAGATTTAAAAGATTTTCAGATTTTTGAGCTGCCAAAAAGTACGTCAAAATTCTGGAGTAATTTGTCCAAAGAGGACAATGTCGTGATTTTCCAAAGAACTTGGAAAGGTAATAAAATTCAGTCCCGGCGCCTTATTAGCCGACGGGCTAGCGTCGGGACGTCGTTGATGGAAGTTTATCTAGATGACAGCTATGTCGTCCGGTCTTTTTGTTTGATACGTAGAAGGAGGATTCTCTGAGGAATCCCTCGGTGTTGTCCTCCCCAGTAAGGGCCGAAATGCCCTAGTCGGGGGAATGCCGCTCACAAAGCGTCTCGACGAATTGCAGAGCCGACAGCCGCCGCCGCTCTCTGTCCCGGCACTCTGCAGACGCTAGACAGTTGGTATTCTTAGCTAATTAAAGACAGCACCGGTAGAGTAAATTAAAATTCTTTCTAGGAATATATATGTAAATCTGAGAAGATTTGATTTGGAGGCAGAGCTCCGTAAAAGTCGACCGAACCGGACGACGGATGGACTCGGACCCTGTGGAGAAACCGCGAATTCGAATTCTATAATTAGCAATAGTGCGGGTTTCGTTTAAAAAAATAATGTGCGTCCCCCATCTTCTAACCGATGTTGCTAATTCATCCAGTTTTTCCTGGATACCATCAGCATTCCAGTGCATTATATTAATGAATTTGCTGGCTATTGAACTCACTAATAACTCTGGCATATTCCAGCAGCGTACTACATTTTTTGATCTTAGTATATAGCTCCTCTACGCGGTCAGCAAGCCATTCCAAATTGACGATTTCATTAATAGCATTGAATGAGGATGCAATTCTATTGATGCTGGAGAAATCTGCATCATTCATAGCACTGCTGCTTGGCCTACCTCTCATTTCCGTCGCTTCATACTCGCCGTTCACACGCTTATTTTCGTCAACTCGCAGCCATGTCGGTCCACCGCCTTTGTCGTGATTGGCTCTTACCTCTCTCCTCGCTATCTGGCGACGTTCGTTGGATACGTGGCTCTATGCCGCTATTTCTAATAGGCTCATCCCCTACTACGGCTACTGTCTGATTCAATGGCGGAAATTCATTTCTCATCCAGGCATTCGTTTTCGGAGGAGGCGCTGGCAGAAATCGCTTTTTATATACCTGCGTACTAAGGGTTGCTTGCAAGTTGCGTTTATTCTTTGCCTCTACTGCTGCAATGTACGCAGGACATTCGATGCTAGACGCAGGATGATTTCTACCGCAATTGCAGCACACACCAGGTTCTTCCCTACTTTTTGCACATTCAAATGACCTGTGCTTATCTGCACACTTGACACAGCGCACAACATTCAGGTGGCAGTTTGTTGTGGCGTGACCCCATGCCTGGCACTTCTTACATTGGATCAGCTCCCGTTATGAAATGTGCGGCTCATAATACACCCTAGTTGTCTGCAGGTATTTTGCCTTATTATACAACTCGTTCATTGGAATGTTCTTGGGAACAGTAATCATAAATATTGGGTTTTTAGTGTTCTTAAATTTTTCCACATTTATTACCGGTATTTCAAGTTCTACTAGTTCGTCTTTCACCTCACGCACTTCAATATCGTGGTGAAGACCCTTTATTAAATACGCGAATGTTCTTTCACTACGCGGCGTATATGTATAAAAAGGTAATGTACCCGAATACATTTTAATAAAACGTTTATAGTCTTCTAACTTACGGTAATAAATTAATGTTTTTTCACCCGCAAATTGCTGAAAATAATCACGTGATATAGAGTCTTAACTCCAGCAGGGACAGCGACCGGGGCCGACATCGCTTACCGAACTCTAACCTGGAACGTGCGTCTCTCCAGATAACTCTTCAACACCTTTACCAAGGCCGGTGGGAACTGGAATTGAATAAGCTTATTCAGCATTCAATCGATCCACACCCTGTCAAACGCATTCTCCAGATCCACAAAGAGCATTGCAGTGTGATGTTGCTTGTTAAATTCCCCAATGATATCCACTACCACTCTAGCCACTTGTTGTTCAGTGGAGTGCTGCGCCCGGAATCCGAATTGCTGCTGCAGCATGATACCCATCTCCTCTACGTGCACCAGAATCGCCTCCAAAGCCACCTTTTCCGCTATCTTTGACAATGTACTTAGTAACGAAATTGGTCGGTAGCCATCCGGGAGTTGGGTATTCTTTCCTGGCTTAGGTACCGGAACTAGGATGGCCTTCTTCCAGGTGCCAGTAAAATGCTACAGCCGAAGGATCCCATTAATAATGACAGTTAATTGCACCGTTTTCCGCGGAACATTTTTCAAAAGCAGATTCTGGATATTGTCGGGGTCGGGAGCCTTAGTGGAGGGAGTTCTACTGATAATCTCCCTGACCTTTCTTGGACTTGTTAATAGGCCCAGCGCATTCATCGGGTGGATTGGGTTTTGCAGAAGGAAGCCACTTATTGTACTCTGCACCATATTATGCGTCTCATCATCAGAGGGCGGCATCTCATGATACCTGCGAAATCTATCCGCTATCGTTTCAGCTACCTCTTCCTGCTATATCGCATAGGTGCCATCCGGCCGCTGCACTGCATTTACGCCTTCATGCGGCCTCCGAAGGTGCTTGTTGAGGCGCCAAATCGACGCATCCCTTACATTGATTTCATCAAGACGGTTAGCATATACCTCATTCCTGTGCTGCGCCACTTTGTTGTTAATCTCCGCAGACAAGCTTTTCATTTCCGCCAAATGATTTGGATCTCGTGTGCGTTGGTACAAGCGCCTCTTTTTATTACGCTCAGCAATCTGTGCTCGCATACTAGCAGGCATTTCAGTAAATTTGTACGGATCCACAGTCTTAAGAGAGATGGACCTTTTGGCATCCTCCAACGTGTTATTCACCGCTCGTCGATTTAACATTTGCCGAAAGAGCATCCAATTTGCGCGAGAATAGTCCATTATTCTCCGTTTAGCAGTCTTGCATGGAATAAGAATAAGAATGTGGATCTGATGTCCCCTTAGATAACTGGAAATCTCCGGGATTTTTCCGGATACCCCATTACAATTCTACGCCGATATTCTAATAGCCATTGCCGGTATTAAAATCATTGGCGGCCATGGCATACTCAAATGGCGTGCTGCATTTCTTTAATACTATTAATGGCCTCTTTAAATTTACGGAGAGCATTTTCAGGTCTACTATTTTATTAATTTCTTGCATGGTATGTGCAATTTCCTGCAAGAAGCGTTAGTCTTCATTTCGGCTGCGCAGGAACTTCGAATCGGCTGACTGCAGCTCCTACCACCACGTCCAGTGATGTCGACAGCACCGCTGCCCGCTCCCCGGCGAATGAAAGAAGATGAACGGGGCCTCAAATCGTCGCCATCTTCGCTGCCATCTTCCGCGTCGCTCATGTCCAACGAACGGTCCCGCTCGGCACGGTTCGACGTCTCTGGATGCCGCTGCTGCTACCGACCTCTTAGGCAGTGATGGGAATTGCTACTTATTCCATGGATTAACATGTGGTGGAGGCGCCGGTACAAAACGAGCAGGGTCTGCTTGTTGTTCGCTACTTGACGCAATGGTTGCTGCCTTCGCTGCCGAGATTCGAGCGCCTGCATGTACCGAGGACACTCCGTACTGGAAGCAGGATGGGCTCCCCCACAATTACAACACTTTGCCGAAGATTCTTTTGTCGTATCCGGGCATTCATACGACCGGTGGGATTGCGCGCATTTCACACGCCGCACAATGTTCAAAAAACAGTTGCTGGTCGCGTGACCCCACTCCTGCCACTTCTTGCACTGTGTCATAACCTTTTTGTTGATGTGCTGCTCAAAGTAAACTCGCGTTCTCTGCAAGTATCGCGCTTTTGTTGCAATGTCTTGTAGCGGTACACCTTTCGGCACCGTTATCATAAAAATGGGGTTTCGCGTTTTTTTAAACCTTCCACCTTTCCGCAGAGCGTACGTTAACGCCGAGCTCAGTGAGTTCACTTTTAATATCATCCACAGTGACCTCACTGTGTAGTCCCTTTATTACATACGCATACGGTGTCCACGGTGTTTATGTATAGAAGGGAATTTTTCCTTTATTATACTGAATAAGTTGTTTATATGCAGATATATGTTTAATAAACTAATGTTTTGCCACCCGAAAACGTGCCGTGGTAATAATCCCGCGAAATGGCATCCAGTGGCGCACGAAATTCACCATAGTGCTGCTCCATCCTTGATGCAAAGCATATTGGCGGGGGTCTTTGATTCTTTTGATTAACGACGCAGTCTCCTCCTGTACTCTGCTGCGTAGCATTGGGCGCCGGCATAGTGTCCATGTCCTCGATGTCGAGTGACTCTTCAGTCAATGCGTCATAACTATTACGCGTAGCCACATTAAGGTAGTCGACTAACGATTGCGGCCTGACGTTTCTCTGCGTTTTTTGAAACGGCACTTGCTCCCAATTGCTTTGGTTGCTCACAGCACCTCCTACTGCAGAAACATTCTCATTTACTGGCATTTGGACTGCCGCAGAAGCTGACGTATCACTAGATGACGACGAAAAGAGGGCGGCGTCAAAACGTTCCTTAGCGTCCTCTTTCTGCAGCATCGTTTTTGTCTTACTAATCAATACCGGAATGCTAACTGTACTATCATCCTCGGACTCCGACACACTCCCATGCCTATCACGAGTGACGCTTTTTACATTGCTCATTTATAGGGTGCGAGGGTGTGACTAGATGATGTATAATACAAAAACCTTTGTATTCGGCTCTACTAAAGTCCCAAAAACACAAGATTGTTGTTGTTGTACTATATCTTAAAAAACCAATAAAACGGCGAAAAAACCACAAAAGTCACAGAACACGTAACTAAAAAAGTCAATAAAGACAGTTCCCGCAGTCTGTCGGCCGGATAACGAAAACAATGGAAAAACGTAATATATCGGCTTTTAGTAAAAATTAACACTCTAAACACGTAATAGAACACTTAAATTATTAAGTACTACTAGAAAATATTAGCGCGAAACGCAAAAAACCTGATTTTTGCCACAAAAACTACGGACCGACGTTTACACAATTGGCATGCCAAAATATCATGGCCGTCACTGATCCGACGAGATGATGATGATGATGATCCATCCGATTAGCACTTTGGTCTTTTACAAAAAATGTATGATTGCATACATATGAGTTTCAAATTTTCCTGCGCTTTTTGCGCTTACAATCTAAATGTGATACAGTTTACTTTTAACAATTGGTTACAATTAGATATCTTCACAGACAATCATTTGTGATTATTAAAAGAGCACTAGTTGTATATATATCATCTGTTCAGGTACTTTTTACTGGTATTCCCTCATATTCGCTTACTGCATTCATTCATGCACTTATGTAGATGGTTGACGATGTTAATGTCGTGGAGTATTATATATTGGCAAGTGTTGATACAGCATCCTATGTTTCTCTTGCACCATACGAGTATCAGTGATTCCACTAATTAGTGGGTTGTCGTTGGTCACTGTTCTGTCATAGAATACCTGTGCAGCATGATTAACATAGTCAGCAACCAAAGGGATGCCTGCTGCTTGATGTAATTCTGCTATGGGTGTTCTGATGTCAGCACCCAGGATGATGCGTAGGCATTTATTCTGCTGCACTTGCAGCCTGTTGATGTGCATTTCCGTTGCATTACCCCAGATGACGGCACCATGCAGAAGAACCGGCCTGACAACAACCTTATATAGCAGTAGCTTCATTTCTAATGCAACGCCTCGATGTAGTAGAAGGTACCTATAGTTTTTCATGAGGGCATTAGTCTTATTTGCGTTGCTTATACTCGTGTCCCTGAAGGTGACATGTTTGTCCAGAATAACGCCCAGATATTTTAGCGTACGAGTATAAGGCACGGGAATGTTAAATAATCTTGGAATACGCGGAATGTGAACAGGATTGTTCTTTTTGTTAGAATTGTGACATTGGATTTTTGTGCGTTCAGTGCCAACCCACAAAAATCCAATGTCACCATTTAAACATTTCTAAATGTCTTCCATTTAGAAAGATATCGTTCATAAACATACAAATAATTTTGAATCTTCATAAGAGCAAACCTGCTGTCCATGCACGATCAAAGGCCCTTTCTAAATCAATAAGCATTAAGGCGGTGTGGTTGTTCCTACTATTAAATGCATTGATGGTATCTGTAATGACTCTTGCCACCTGATGATCTGCCGAATGATTTTGCCTGAAACCAAATTGTTCATTAGGCAAAACTGCTGCATGCGTTACATGCTCCTGCACTGCTTCCATGATTACTCGCTCTGCAACCTTGGACATGGTGGAAAGGAGGGAGATAGGACGGTAACTGTTTGGAAGGAGATTATTTTTAGATGGTTTAAGAACGGAAACTATTATTGCTAACTTCCATAATTTTGGATAATATTGAAGCCGAAAAATTGCATTAATAATGACGGTAAGTTGCACAATAGATTTTTTAGAATGATATTTTGTATAGCGTCCAGACCAGGGGCCTTAATAGATGGCGTACGCTGTATTAGAGCTTTAACAGCACGGGGTGTGGTCAGAAATGTTTCAGAATTATGGGATGAGGAGGATTTTGAAGCAAGAAGGTATTTACCGAACTATCCACCATGTCCTCGGTGTCAGCGTCAGTTAGCGGCATATTATGATATTCCAGAAAGGTTGCAGCCAGCAACTCTATCTTTCTTATCCATAATCATTGTTCCATCCTGCTGCTGAAGTACATTTACTCGAGCATAATTCTTTCTCAGGCGTTTGTTCAACTTCCATATTGACCCGTCCTTAGAGTTGATTTTGTTGGTATACTTTGTATTTCGGTGTTCTGCTATCATTCTCTTAACCTCGCAATTCAGCTCCTTCATACTACGAAGGTGTACCAGGTTCCTAATCCTCTGATATGCCCGCCTTTCCCTACTTCTATCCGCAATTCTACGTAATATATAAGGTGGTAGTTCATTGTATGTATTTGGGTTAAATGTCTTTCGCGGAATGGCTTGCGATATGGCTTCAGTTATATTGCGGGTGAAAGTATCAACAATATCATCAAGGTCTTGTACCGTATTCAGTTCGTTAACTACTGGGTGCGCTTCTAACTGTCTCCGAAAAGACAACCAGTTAGCCTTTGCATAATCATTGACGGTTACTCTTTTCTCTACAAAGGCAGTATCCCCAACTTCAAAGATAACTGCTACGTGCTCCGACGTTGTTGTTTCCGTACGCATATCCCCCATGTCCCTAATAGTCGATGTAAAAGCTAGGTCCACAACGGAGGGCGTATTGCCAATTATTCCTAGCGCATCCCTAGTTTGTATGGGTTGCATTAAAGTCGCCTGCAACTATGAGCTTCTGTGCTATTGTTCGCATCCCTTCCAACTGAACTCGCACAAGCCTTCTACTAGGACTATTGTAATATGCCACGACCACCGAGTTATCCACAAATTTTACTGCGACAGCTTCAAGACTATTTAGTGCCGATCCGACGAGAACTGGCATTTTCACGGTGGTATGGCAGTTGCGATGCTATTTTTTCAGCAATATCACGACCCTCCTCATCTTCTATTACTGTAATTTGATGGCGTTCCGTCCTTAAATATTTGTTTAATCGCCAAAGGGAACCGTCACCAGGTTTTAATTTTTGTAACCTCTCATTACATTTTTCATTTCGATGATAGTTTTTGATAAAAATTCGCCTCATCTCGGTAGCTTTGAACTCTTGTACGTTGATATAGTTTCCGCAATCTATTTCTTTCTTTCATGTTTTCCAAAACATCATCCGGCAACTCTGCATATCTAAAAGGGTTGATTATCCTGATCGGGATGGCCGCATTAGCACTCTTACGGATATTTTTAGTAACTATTTCAACCGTACGGTCCAGTGACTCTATGTCCGGTATGTCGGTGATCATGGGAAAGAGTTTAATATATGTTTGAAACGTGCCCAGTCCGCTTTGGCATAATGAAATACCTTTCTCCCCGGATTTCTCTCATCCTGTTCCCCTAAACGGAATTCTAACGCTAGGTGGTCAGATGGCAATGTCCTGGTTTTAATGTCCGAAATATTGGCTACATTTGCACTTAGAACCAGATCTAGGGTATTGCAAGCAGTACCATTATGGGGGATATGCGTCGGCTCATACGGGATATGAAGGATGACGTTGTTCTCTTCGATGAAGCTCTACAGTGTGTTGCCGTTGTTGTTATTACGATTGCAGTTCCACGCTGTGTTTGTGGAATTTAGGTCGCCGACAAGCACGACCAGCTCTTGTCTGGATAGCTTTTTCGAGGGCCTGTTGTACAGCGAAACTACCACCGGTCCGTTCGCAAGCTGTACTGCAACCGTTTCAGTATCTCGAAAGGCCACATCCCTCAAAAGTAATCGTCCATACGGTACATCCTGCCTTATAAGGATCGCCACACCACCATGAACATTATTTATTCTAAGATATTCTGTTATGAATCCTCGGATTTTAATAGTCTGTCTGGCAGAAGTGCGAGTTTCATTTAGTAAAACTATTTGAATACCCCACCTCTGAATGGCCGCAGTGTGCTTCCATTTTGTTGGAAATGCCATCAATATTCCAATGTAATAGACTAATGAACTCCGTGGTCATCAAATTCACTAATTACTTTTGCGTATTCTAATAATGTGGAACAAGTTTTAATTTTATGATGCAGTTCATCAAAGTTCATCTCACGCGGCTGCGGCTCCTCTCTCCTCGATGTTAGCAATGGCGGGTATTGTTTGCGGTCTTTCCAGGCATTTACAACAGGCGGCGGTGCTGGTTTATACTGCATTCTCGAAGGCTTAGATGCAAGGATCGATTGTACGCTTCTCCGATGCTTCTGCTCAACGGCCTTTACATAATGTACACAATCAGTGCTCGAAGCGGGATGATTTCCACCACAATTTCAGCAGACTGCTGGTTTATTTCGATCCTTTTGACATTTAAAGGATCTGTGACAGGCGGCACGCTTCACACAGCGCACAATATTTAAGTGGTAATTTGCAGTA
This sequence comes from Popillia japonica, assembly GCA_004785975.1. Lineage (NCBI taxonomy): Eukaryota > Metazoa > Arthropoda > Insecta > Coleoptera > Scarabaeidae > Popillia > Popillia japonica. The sequence continues at coordinate 4,191 of SMLS01035299.1, read as the reverse complement.
GCATGACCCCATGCCTGACACTTCTTACATTGAGTGAGCTCTCGTTTTGCAATATGCGTGCGCTGTATATACATAGCTTTCTTAGCCAACTCCTTTATGGATACTGTTTTTGGTACAGTTACCATAAATATTGGATTTTTTGTACTGTTAAATTTATCCACATGTTTAATCGGTATATCAAGTTCGATAAGTTCATCTCTAACGTCACTGACTTCTACATCACTATGTAGACCCTTTATTAAGTACGCGAATTTGCGCGCAGTTCTCGGAGTATAGGTATAGAAAGGCAATTTGCCAGTGAAACTTTTAATCAAACACATAATCATTAATATTGCGATAATAGATCATCGTCTTATCACCGGTGTACATTTGATAATAGTCATGCGCGACAGAATCTAACTTCGCCCGAAACTCGCGATAATTTTGCTTGACACGCGACACAAAACATATCGGCGGCGGCTTTGGTGTTTTCTTCAAGGCTTCTCCTTCCAGCTGCTCCGTTTCAACTGGCCTTGTTGCAGCTGTGTCATTGACTTGGGAAGAATTCCCTAGATCACTCTCGAGATCTCGCATCTCAACATCGGAAAGAATGCCATACCTGTTGCTGATTTCTACATTAAAGTAGCCCAATAATGTCGGCTTGTGTTGGACCCTTTCAGAATTTGTCGTTGCTGATGAGGTGGAATTCAGCATTGCACTATCACTTGCTTCATTTGATTTGCTAAGCGACTTAATTTTAATGTCATCGCCGCTAGCGTCATAACGACCCTTCACATCTTCGAAACGATTTATCTTGCCAATTTTAATAGCTAGGTCAGAAATACTTTCTATACTGGATTCTGAATGGTGCGAATAGAGTTTTGCACGATCACGTGTCTTGCGGTCAAGGAGTGCATGAGGGCCTCCCCGCACCCCGCGCTCTCCATACGGGACCGACCTGCGTTAGTACTGGCCATTTTTTGTGCTAGTTTTTACTTACATTCCTTGCCAATATTTTGTACGGCGATTTCCCATCTCAATATCGCATTCCTGTACGAAGGAAAAAAACAGCAAATTTTATCTCTTTTTAAGCGCTAAGAAATTTTATTCAGAGGCAAGTTGAATACTTAGATTTATATTAACCGAGCGAATTTCCTTTTTTCTTAATTCTTTTTGCGGATTATTTTATCTACTTTATTCCTTTAGCTATCCGACAATTATTTAAAATCTTACATCACTAGTCATTTACTGTCGATCTTAATCTGTGTGTGCTTTTTCCCGTGGAAGAGAGACGCGGGATCTTTCTCTTTCTAGCGCATACGTTATACTCAGAAAGAGATCATTGAAACACCGTGTCTTTCAAACAAATGTTTGAGCTCTTCTGCGAATGACACGGTGAAAATTTCTTGATTATCTGAATCGCCATAAATCACAGTATCTCCAAAGTGGTGAAACTTTTGGGTGCTACTGCCTAATTAGCCCCTCCACTTAATCAAAGATTGCAGTATCCTGTCGGAGAATTTTAGCTTAACGGCATCTCAGTGTGACCGTAATTTTATCTTTACACTTTTCTGTCTCTTTTGAGAAATTTTAATCAGTGACTACCCTATTTATCGCTTTATATTTTTTTATTTTATATTTACACTTACTTTTTCTTTGTCTTCTTTTCATGCCGATCTGGCATTTGATATTGACTGCATAACACACAGACTCAACATCAGATTTATTATACTTACCTTTCTCTATACAGGGTGTGCAGATATCCTCTTGCCTCGCTTTCCAAAGAAAGTGAATCCACCAGGCTATTCCTTGGACTGCATCCTTCTTTGTTTTTGACTTCCGCTATAATTACTAAGCGATGTACAGGACGCCCCCTAAGGCGTCTTTGCAGCATTCGGATGCACCGCTCCCCGACTCTCCCGCCGAGGAGCGTGCTGATAAATCATCGATGGCCACTCGGCCACAAAATACTATGGGCCGGGAGGATACTCCCACGCCCTTCTGTTCTGGACCGTCTCCAAAGTCGGAGAGCCTTACTGACGAGGAGATCCTCGCCCAGATAAAACACCTGCACTCCCTATTAAAGAAAAGAAGACAGAATGGATCTAATCGAATGCTCTCTGCTGACACTTCTTCCGACGAGGAACGGCCGTCCTCAGGCCTATCACCATTAAATATGGACACATCCTTTTGCTCCACGTCCTCCCTTGTCAGGGCTATGGCGCCATCAACTGCCAAGAAGCGCAAGGGCAGCTCATCTCCGCCCTCAACGCCTTCTAGACGGATAAAGGTTTCGGCGCTGGTGCATTCCCCTCTGGGAAATCGAAAGACTTTGACCGATGGCTGTCTGTCATCTCACCAAAAGACTAGCATCCCGAAACATGGTCACAAGCCAGGCGATGACATCGATAAGATTGAGGTAATCTCTCAATCGGAACCCACACAGACGACCAATAACATCCAATCAAGGAGGTTTCCTCCATTGCCTAGTCGCCCTCAGAGGGCCCAGAAGTCAACCACGGTTCCCGCGCAGGCGATTGAGAAAACTCGTCCGGACCCTCCTCCTGCCGTTTCGGACGCAAAAATCCCTCCTATAGTCCTCAGGGATAAATCCAGATGGTCCCGAGTTAGCTCGGAGATCAAGCGCCGAGGTATCTCCTTCACTAAGGCCCAAAACATCCCGGACGGTATCAGGATCTATCCATCCTCCGAAGCTGACTACCGCATGCTTACAAAATTCTTCTCCGATGACCAAATACCATATCATACCTACCAGCTACCCTCTGAGAAACTTCTCAATGTTGTACTCAGAGGGGTCCCGGTCGAGATTGAGGAGAAAGAAATCTATGACGATCTTCGTGAGCGAGGCTTCGAACCGGATTCGGTCATTCGAATGCGCCGGACCAGAGACAAGGCACCAATGCCACTTGTGTTGGTCAAAATATCCAAAGACCAAAAGGCAATCTACCATCTTGATAAGGTCGTCTCCTTGGAGGTTTCAGTCGAAACCTTAAAATCCCGCCCTACAATAGGGCAATGCTACCGATGTCAAAAATTCGGGCACGCCCAATTCAGATGTACTGCAGCGAGGAGCATGTGCTGGTGACCACGAGCCTGGCGCCTGCGAACGCCCCAAACAGGTGCCTGCGACCTGCGCAAACTGCGGAGAGGAACACCCGGCTAACTACCGCGGTTGCGCTCGATACCCTAAGTCTACTCTCAGAACAACCAGACCTACTGACAGCCCTGCAGATACCACTCGAGCTCGCTCTCGGGCTTCGCCGGGTCTCTCGCAAGCACGCCCCAGTCGGGGCTCTGCCTCGTCCGGAGTCGAGGACGGCGGTCGTTCTTACTCGCAGGCCGTGACTGGCCTCTCACGACCTCAAACCCAGGGAAGTACATCAAAATTCCCTAAAGTAAGATTTTCTACGGGTAGATCCCCTCGTCCACCTAAAGACAACCCTGCGACTGATGACAGTGAAGACGCCAACGTAGAAATACTCTTGGACGCTCTTCAATCGCTGTTCATTCAGATCGAGAAGGTCACTGACGTCATCAAAACTATTCTCCCGAGAAAAAGGTCCCGCCAGTCATGAGCCTGCCAAACATCTCATCGATCCGAGAGACCACTGTGGCCGCCTGCGGCCTCCTCGATAAGTTGAACGAGCTGAATAACTTCCTCTACGAACACCACATAGACGTGATGCTCATTAGCGAGACCTGGCTTAGACCAGGTAATAGACTGTCGGTCCCCAACTTTTACATCTACCGATCTGACCGCCTGACGGGTAGATGCGGTGGTGTCGCTCTCTTTGTAAAGAAACACCTTCGCTTCCTCGAGGTAGTGGGAGCTAAGATCTCGATTCGCGGCCTTGGGCCCCTGAGGGTTCTTTCTGTCTACGCCCCTCCTGGGCGTGATCCTGTCTGGTCTGAGCTCGACCCCTTGCTTGGCGGGGATATCCCGGTCCTGGCGGCCGGAGACTACAATGCGAAGCACGGCTCTTGGGGATGCCGAATAACGAATGGATATGGCAGGGGACTCCACAATTATCTCTCCTCCATTCCAGTCTCCGTGCATTCCCCGGACTCGCCGACATTTTTTCGTCCCGGCGTCAGGCCGGATATCTTAGATATAGCTATTGGCAAAAACATCCCGACCTTCCTGGATGTGCAGGTGTTGCCCGAGCTTTCATCAGACCATGATCCTCTGTT
>SMLS01035285.1:0-11323 GCA_004785975.1 Popillia japonica | reverse complement strand
CCCCCCTCGCCCCCATAGCTCCAGCGCATTTTAATTTAGTTGCTTTAGTTGTTTTTGTACTATACGTATCCAGATCGGTAGATAGGACGGAGAGGTTCACATCCGTGGCCTTCTCGGTTTCCAGACTTAAATTTGAAAGTGTTGTTTGAATGTGTTTACAGCTTGATATCAAAGTACCAACTTGAATACTTTTAATATGAACTATGGGGAGATGAGTCACGGTCACATTGAAGCCATTGTTATATATGGCGACATATGGCGGACGCTATTCATGAAAATAGTGTACGCTCAACACGATACTGTGGACTTGTTCAATCATACCCGAGGCAGTAGCAATTTGTGGTCGTTCACTATGGGGTGCATCATTTGTGCTCGTAAGACCACGCATAAATTCAGCAAGTTCTTCACCATTGAAAACGAAGGAGCGGACTTCAATAGTGTTGGCTCCAGATCTGCTTTAACTTCGGTTGTTAAAGCAGATCTTTCAACCTTTCAAATGTAAGTAGTTTATCATTGCTCTCAATTCAGGTTTTTTCATTTTTACAAAATCACACAACATTGCTCTACAGAATGGCAAAGAAGTTTTCTCCTAATTCGCGCGTCTGCGTTAGGCCACGTAGTTATTGAACGATCGAAACTTTTGGCGATGTATTCTTCCTTTTTGTTGCTTTTTGTTAATGCTTTTTATACCGTCGTCAATATACAACCATTATTATCGTCATTTATACTATACGCTTCTAATTTAAATTTGGGTTGTCCTTCCAATGTATAAAATTTTATAGACATTATAAGAATTAATTCATTTGCCTAAAAATATCATTTTTATGTACATATAACTAAATCATAGAAAATCATTTTGAGAAATAAATAAACTTTCCACGAATAATAGGTGTGAATTACTAAACATATATATTTCGATACTAATTGATATATGTAATATATGTACATTGCCATCTGGGCTCGTTTATTATTAGAAATTTTGAATTAAATTTAGAACTCCGTTGGTTGTTACAGTTATCATGAATATTATTAATCAACCCAACACGTGCTAGGCGTGCCTAGCCTTACATTTTATGTAAAATGATTATTATGCCTTGGTTCATCTTCACTCCTACAGCTTCTGTTACAATCGCAATAATTGTGAAGGAGGATTCGATTTTATCGTTTCCTTAAAATTAGATTATGCAAGAGATATTACGTACGCACACAAGAGAACAATTAGCTGGTTTATAGCTTGAATTATACATATGTACATAAATGATTTTTTCAGATCATATTAGTCGCGTTCTTTTTGCCGTCAGGCTCAGCCCACTTCACTTTTGCGAGTTTAGATGCGAGCTACTCACTATGAAATTGGTTAGCCGGCTGGTTTCACCATTAATAGTAAGTAACTCGCATCTTAACTCGCAAAAGTGAAGTGAGCTGAGCCTGACGGCAAAAAGAACGCGACTATTGTCTATCATCAATAGCATTATAGTATACAATTTCTTTTTGTTCGGATGTTAGTTGTAAGTTATTACTTTGACGGTAAATGCTTACTTTCATAATGGTCATAGAGAGAAAACTATGAATGGCGTAGGAATATATGCAACAGAAAAATTGTTTCCAATCAGTAATGTTACGATTTATTATACGACTAATAACCAACTTAATTGCCTTAGTAAAATCCTAAAGAAATTCGCTTTCTTTCTCTACTTGTTCTTATTCTTTGGCAAATGATGTGAATTCAGCTTCAGGAAAGTGAAAACCACTTAATCTTACGATGCGACTTTCCGGGTTGTAATATAACATTTTTTAATAAAGCAACACTGAAAGTTTTTTATTACCGAAAACATGAGGGTTAACTGTAGTGAGTGCCAGTATGAACGATATGAAATAGTATAGAGTTACGTACACAATACATCGTAATATTCTGTGTACTTGTAGTTCTTGATATATACGGCGCGTAACATTATTGGTTATCAATGACCTACATAATAGAGTTCGGTTAGTATGCTTTCCCGAGCGTTATAAGAAGCAATTTCCGGTTCTTTAACGATTCAACGCCCAATTCCCGTCTGATAGATGTATGCACGAACACGTAATTCGATAGATTGTGTTCAGCTGGAAATGCTACGTTAGGAATCATATTATTTGCAGGTTGTAATATTTGCGGAAGTGTAAGCGCAAAAAGCAGGCTTGGCATTATTCCAGATCTAATTGTTAGGTAGGATAATAGCCATGAAATTTCCAAAAGTTATATAAACATCGGTTTTAGGTCCATTGTTAGTTACAGATTGCTGTCAGCTACCGGTGCTATCGCAACTATACATAGCTGGTTGATTACATACATACATATATAGTAATATTATTCAGGTATGGTTAATCTTTAAATCAGAGAATCTGGGCGAACATATAACAGAAGAAGAACTAATCATAATTAGAGAAGCTCACAGTTTGCAAATTAATAATTACTATACTCTGCTTTTTATTAAGGGGAGTAAATTATAAAATCCGCATCACATTAGGCAAATTAACCTGACAGCTAATTTAACAGTAAACTTAAATGATGAATTACAATTACATCAAGTAGGTACTTATTTACACTTCCATATTTAATTTATTTTAAATATACACACATTTAAAAAAAAATAGATGCACAATAATTTTAATATGTATTTTACTATTTGAATTATACGTATTTGTAGTACATCAAATATATTAATATAAAATTTGTATTTCAGAAATTTAAAATTGATATTACAGGGATGATACAATAGAAAGAAGCACTAGCTGGTCTGTCAAACTACCATAATGATATATTTTAAATACATAATTCTACAATAACCAGTCACTTCAGTCACTTCACACCAGTTCTTCAACAGAATCACTATCACTGTCCATATCACTGTTGCTTGTGGCATCATTTCTAAATGAAATAATAAATGGCTGCACCATATAATCTATTAAGCTACCTAACTTGCATATTTTGCCTTCTTGTTTAATCATATGGTCTACACATTTTGTCCACGTTTCTGAGGTTAAATTTGTAATAGCGGTTAACAATCGGTCTTCCATTTCAGCTAATTTGAAGCTTTTATTTTTTGCAGCAACTTCATTTCTTATTTGTGCCCAAATTAATTCAATACGATTGAATTCACAATAATAAGGTGGTAATCTAAGTACAGCTTTATTACTCTGTTTTGCCATTTCATCCGTAGCGTATACATTGTAACCCTCTTTGTGATGATTTATTATTTCCAACAACTCTAATCACACTATCGAGGGACCAAACGGTATTTCTTTTGAAGTAGCCATTCTTGCATTTCCGCTTTTGTGTTAAAGCTGTTGGTATTTTTTCTTTTTTCTGCTATGGTAAGATGCATTATTCACTACAATAGCACTATTATTAGGTAATTTCTTCAAAATATTCTTGAACCACTCTTCAAAAACATTTGCTTCCATTTCATCATGGTAATCGACTGTTTTTCTTCCTTCAAATAGTAGTAACACATTGTGAACCAAACCGTTTTTAGAACCAATATGTAAAATAATTAAGCGTCCTTCTTTACCAGCAGGATTTTTGAGACCAGTAGTTACACAATCTGTAAATGCTTGTCTGCGTGTAGTAACATTAACATTTATCAACACGTTTGCTCTTGTGTGCTCTTAATTCAGCCATGTTTTGTCTAAATAATAGTGTTACCTTTTAGGGTTTTAAATAATCGTCAGGCAATAATAGTTCCACAGAAATATTTATTTAAACTAATTTAATACTGCAGAATAATTATAACAATTTCTTAGCAACGAAGAACGCTAACTAAAGCTATTTATTTTAACTAACATAAATTATTTATATACATGTTTCGTATTTATTTTCACATAGCCTGTTCTAATTACGCGCTAGTTCAAGACTGTCCTCTCATACGAGATTATCACCCTTATATACTTGAAATATAACTTCTAGAATTCACTGCACTAAACTAGACCGTTCCAGAACGCCCTCTCTGAAATGTCTCCAGAATACGCGCGAACCGGCCAGATAAAATACAGTACACTGCATAATGCATTTAAACTGCTCGGCCCCTAGATGGCGTTATTCGTAACAATAGATTAGGCTTTGCTCATTTCTATATTTAAAATAAGAATGAGAAAACGTATTAAAATCTATACTAATGTCTGTATTAAATATCAATGGGAAGAACTATCTGTAGTGCTACTACTTCTGCTGTCGAAGATGTAGTTTTCTCTAAATTCATTAAATCGTATCTTAAGACAAGAGACTCCATATTGTCTTTAACAATTCAGAATTATTTTGGCTACTTCAAACAATTGGGTGATTGGAGTTTAACTTGCTCAACTGCCGCTGGATCAAATCGAGGTATTTGCTAATTTATGTGGTTGACAACTAATTCAAAGGAAACGCATGCACATGCTTTCGGTCGAAGACTACAACTCTTTTCAAAAAAAAAGTTGTGCAGGGAAGTTAACTGGAGCAAGAAGATCATATACCTGGAAATACTCCTCGACATAAAGGAGACTTCCTGCGGGAATTTATGTAGAACAACGGGACTATTTTTTGAATATGTCGGTTATATTCTGTCCTGAATGACCATAAACTGATCCTAGAGTGGGAGTAATGTTGCGCAAGACTTACGCTACGCTCAATTCAATCTACGTCAGATCAAGTATACATTGTTGGCAGTACTTTGAAACTTCTGAATAACAAGAATTCAAGTTTGAAAAGAGTTTTGAAAAAATTTGAGGTTAATCTTTTAGGTATCTGCAACAGTTCGTCGGCGTGTACTATAATCGCGTCGAAACAAAATAGATCCAGTAAACTTTGGACATCCACAGAAACACTACGAACCATTAGAGAGACCGAGAAAACTAAGCTATTCAACAATCAGGCCTAGATATAGAGGTATATACTGTTTGTGTGGTATTTGTCTTCATTAATTTGCCAGTTGAATGAGTATGAAAGAGGAAAGAAGGTCTGAATCTACACGTACAATGGAACTGCATCACAGTGCCAAAAAAGCTGCTTCTAAAACAATGCAGTTTTTGAGAAGAACAATTGAACACATAGTATATAAACAACTGAAAAAGAAAAAGCAACGCAAATGAGCAATTCGACTAAAACATTTTTCATATTTACGTATCGAAATTTTTTATAGTACTACCCTAAATTAAACCATTATTTACAATTACATTCTCAATATTATTGTCACGGTCGTACTTATTTTATCTGTGTCTATTTGGTACTTACCGTGATCTGGGGGTCGTAGCTCCTTTCTTGGGGGTGCTCGGTTTCCTTACTCAATAAACACTCAACACGTATAGTTCTTAACACTTACTTTATTATTACTTAATACTTATATCTACTTAAACAATATCTTACTTATTCTACCGCCGATTACCAACTAACTATCTCTATCGCTAGACCATCGGTCAAACCCCCGTCTGAGATCGCCTGTCAGCACATCCGCTGTCTGCGTCGCATCCGTCGCGTGGATCTGCTGACAAGGATCCGGTGATCCGATCGATGATCTAGTATTCTTATGTGTAATGGAACTTTCCGTGGCATTATAGTCTTTGGTTTTTTAGCAAGTGCTGCTAATATGAATGCTGAAGAGGTAGAAATTTTGATGGGTATTCTAATATCAACGTGGATAGTAGTAATAGGAAAGTTGCTCTATTCAAACAAATTCGCGATTTACACCACTTTTCTTAAAAATACACATAGGTAATTGTAGTAATATAATAATTTTGGATGTCAACATTCTAACAAGGTGCTAAACTTGCAAACCTTACGAGCATAATTGGTTCGCGTGTCCTAAGTTATGGTAGCATAAAGTGGATTAAATGGATAAAAGGCTTTTGTTCGAGTTGGAACAGAACAATATTAGATGTAGGATTTTGTTTCGTGATTACAATTTATTTTGATTTAGTAATTTATGTCCAACATCATAATGTACTAGAAATTCGTGTCTAATATCAGAGGAAGGATCGTCATGCATGGCATTAGTCACGTATGTATGCAACGTATGTATGTCATTAGATTTCAATTAATATGTATAATACTCCACAGAGTTCCGTTATGGAGTATATCGATTATTCAAATCTTTTTTTCTCGCATAGTTTTGATTTATTAAAATCATGAAAAAAAGCTTGTTAAAGTCATTAAAAAAATAATTTGATATACAATATATAGTAACAATAGAAAGCCAGTTGAAGCGTTTCATCTTCAGAACTTTCTATAATCCTTGCTGACATTACCGTCTCATCACTACAGGGTATCCACATTAAAATTATATCTTGAACCTATATGGCCACTTTTAGCAAAACGTTCGATTCATTGAATCTCAGTCTTTGCACTAGAGAAAAAGATGACTGCATTACGTGTAGAGGCTATAAAACAAAACAATGTGTCTGAAAAGGAGTATCGACTGCATTGTCAAAAGAAAGAAGATGCAAGAAGAGAAAAGCAAGAAGATAAAGAAAGTGAAAAATACTGTGACATCTGGAATGAGTCAGAGGCAGGCTTAACAGCTAATGAATTTTCTACAATTATTTCTACTTTTATTTCTGAAAATATTGACTTAACAGGAGATTGCAAGATTATATTATATAGTGACGGATATAATTATCAAAACCGCAATGTAAAGCTATCAAACGCCTTACTAAAAGTCAGTATGTTCTATTGTTCAGAAATATTTAACCTTCTGGTAGGTGAGGGGCGTCAGAAGGTCACGGTAACTCGACGTGTCAACCACTCTAGAGGCGAAGGAAGGTTTTTGCCTCTAGCGTGGTTTACACGTCCAGTTACCGACTTACCACACCCAGTTAACCTCTTTGCTCCTGAAGAAGCCGCTTACATTAGTGGCGAAACGTCGAGTTTATTGTATATCTTGTGCATTTTATTTTTATTTTGTACTGTATATATTTTACTAACTGTTAGTCGATCGTTGGAACTACGACTGCAGCATTGTATTGACGTTATTGGCCAGGCCCAGAGTTTTGACTCACCTTGTATACAAGAAATTTTCGTTTTGTGCAATTGTAGAAACAAGAAAAATGGAAGACGTAGCCAAACCATGTAATGGTCTGAAAAAAGTGGTATGTATGTTGTTTGCTTACTCGAAATAACATTCTGAATATACTTTATTTAAGACGTACAAATGATAACTTTTGAAATACACGGTATAGATCTAGCTAACCCTATATGAAAAGGCTCGTAGAAGTAAGCAGATTTGAAGAATGCAAACAAATGGATAGCGTTCGATTAAAAAAAACATCTTAGGTCTGGCACATCGTTATAAGACACCCTGTATATATGCAACTAATTTTAAGGTATGATGTTTGAGAATACGTCCACTTTTTTCAATAGTTTTTTAGTAACTTTTATAATGGCGGATATATCGAGCTTCCACGCGGCACCCTGTATATACACATAAATAAAAAAGGCATGTATAAAATTAAATTGACTTTGTAGTGCTTTATATTTAATGTAACACTTCTGTCAAGTGTAATTTAGATAACTCCAAATACCGGAAATTTTAATTCGTGTTTCGATGGGTCATCAGGTTACCAGAATTACCCGTGATGTACAAGACCACAGTCCTTGTCATTACTCGACATTTCATCTCTTTAAGGACTTCAAAGGGCACTGACGATAATGTGACATGTATAAGGCACATGTGACACATGCCATAAAATAAGGGAAATGTTTTGAATTATTATAACTTTCTACCAAATTAAATTAATAACAAAAAATAACCGAAATCTAATTCCTTAAAGAATGAAATTTTACTGTATTTATGGGAAACACAGTTGGATTACGAGAAGGTGTTCATAACAAGATTTTACCGTTGGGCCGAATTCTTACGAGGAAGTGCTGAATGGAACAACCGTATCTGTGACTGTAGACGGGCAACGATACTTGCAAATGTTAAAAGATTATATTATTCCACAGCTGCAAAACAAACACCACTAGTCAAGGAATTGTTAATCAACGTTTTTCAAAATAGTGTGTTTGGCAGTCTTTCCGCGATTTTAATCCTGTGGATTACTGGGTGTAGAGTTTTTTAAAAAGTTTAGTTAATATATGTATTTTTATGACATTTTAACTTATCTTATTATCCAGATAGTTTTTCCACTTTTAGGTCAATGATAACACGCAATTCTAACAAAAGTCAAATTTATTCCAAAACCTTTACAAAATTTATAATCTGGTTTTCGTAACAACTTCTTCAGTGGAATAAAATTGACATTTATTTTAAATAAATGTCAATTTGGAATAAATTTGACTTTTGTTAGAATTGCGTGTTATCATTGACCTAAAAGTGGAAAAACTATCTGGATAATAAAAAGTTTAGTGTTTAGAAGACGACCAACAACGTTACAATAACTAAAAGAAAATATCAAGAGGCAAATTGGTGCAAATCAACCAGAAATGTTGGCATGATGTGTACAATTTGGAGGAAAGGTTGGTAAACTTACAACAAAAGAAATGAGGCCATATTAAGCAATTACCGTAACTGGTTTTGGGCATTCTAAATCCCATGCCTTAATCAATTTGATTTCGTTAGTTTTTTGTTATTAACTTAATTTCTTAAAAAGTTATAACAATTTAAAATATATTCCACACATGATAACCCCATATATCACATCTATCCTTTCTATTTAAGTCCAGCTTATTTCTAATTTCTCAAATATATAATAAATCACTTTAAGAGACGTTTACACGTTAACATCGAAGAAGAATTTATATCGTGGGAAATGAAAGAGTTATAAATATATCTGGAAAGAACTGAACTAAATTTTACAAAGTCAAGTTGTATGAAAATATAGCTATATACCTATAAATCATATTAAAACAAGTTACTGAAACTTAACAATCCTTAGTTCCATTTCACTTTACCCGCACTTGTTATGACAAGGAATACAATCGCAATTTTCGGAAAACATTTTGAACGTATATTTCTCTTGAAAATTATGTTCCCGCTGTTTGCTAGGTAAATAAATATTTGTATGTAAAATAATTCCGCATATTTAGCGCACAATTGCGAAGACGAACTAAATATTTGAAGAAGATATGTAATAGCAGATTTAATAACAGTCGAAACAGAATTCCAGAGAGAGAATACCTTTACAGACATTTGCCGCAAAATAGAATTCGTACATAATGCGATAACATTTCTTTCTAAAACTGTAAGGATAAAAGATGTATGCAGCCGCTTAAGTATCAAGTAAAACATAATGTTCCTGAATTAAGCTCTTGTCGAATATTTACTGAACAACCAAATCAAAATAACGGGGATAGCAGTTGTCAACGGAGCAAACACCACTACACTCATATCTTAAAAGAGACTTTCTGTCAGTTAATTACTGAACTTCTTGGGATGTATGAGGTCACGCAAACGTAGCAAGAACCTGAAATTCCAAGTTCGTGTGGTTCTGTGGCAAACGCAAGAAGTTTATCCGACATAGTTTAGGTATTAAATTTGGAAATCGAATATTGTAATCTCCTAGTGCTACTATTCTGATTAAATTGCTGAATGCTGTTAGACCGGGATTATCATTTAATTACTTATGTACATTACGTAATACAAACTGGTACGGTGCAGGTACGGTAAACTAAATCGAAACCTAAATTGCATTGTTCTATAAAGTATTAGACGTTCTTCCCTAGCAACAACACGGTAGCATAAATATCGACCCGCTCCGATTAATAATATCCATTTGCGGTAACTTGCAAGTAATATACATACATACAGTTCCATCCAAAGAAGCTTAGAAAACAGCTTAAAACCCAAAGTAATTGCGTGAATGTAGTGCAATATATGTATATAGTTTGCAAAATGCATAGAGGGTGGATTTGAAATAAAAGTAAAGAATATTAAGAATGGTAAGATACAATTATGTAGAATATAAATCCAAAAAAATTTTGTTCAATTACGACGCGAATGCCAAAATTAAAATCTCCCTTATAAATCGGAATATGCGCCGCGTATTGAATCAAGAATGTTCACCTCGATCAATCTAACGCAGGAACAGCTACCGATGTTATAAAAACTACAAGATAACGCTGATGTATCAGTTTTTTTTTTAATAGCTTTGAATGAAGAGTTCATAATGCACATGTTAAATATCGCCTGTCGCTGCACCCGCTCTCCGCTGCATACATATATTCGTTCGAAAAGTTTCGACAGTGGCGCGACGAATATTTTATAAATATATTTGTCATTTTTTTTCTCGCGACTGGGAAGGAATATGCACAAAATATTTTGGATTTAAGTTTAATAAAATAATATCTTTCCATTTTTCGTAGTTTTTACTTTTATTTCAAATACACCCTGTATATTATATTGTGAAGAGGAAGGTAAGATCTACTCCTATTTTTCAATTGTGAGTAAACCAATAATATGAAGTAGGTTGGTAACGCATTCCATAGCTTCACTGTTTGAAATGAAAAGTTACGTTGACGAAGCGCACTTGAATAGAAGTAGGGTGCGTAAATTCACTCTCCTATTTAAGGTATAAATGTCAATGCAAAGCGAAATTTGATAATGAAAAGATCTCTTTTTGTTTTTAAATATAATAATATGTATGTACATAAACTTGCCGCATTTAAATTAAACTGCTAGTGTTTTCGAAAGCAAAACAGTGTAAAATGATAAGTGATGATGAACTGAATGAATGAATATCTGGGACTCCTTCAGAGCTGGTTGAGGCAGTGAATACTGCTTCATTAGAATTATTGCCAAGGAAATTAAGAGAAAAGTACGAATATGCATATAAACGTTTTATGGACTATTGCAAGAGTAAAAACACGAGTTCTTTCTCGGAAAATGTTGTAATGGCATACTTTCTACACGTTTGTTTAGAGATGAAATCTTCAACATTATGAGCCAATTATTCAATGTTGAAGTCAACCGTTGCAATTAAACACAATGTAGATATATCTAGATATACAGGTACCGGCGGGCTCCTATTGTCACCCGACATTGCACGAACAAGCGCGGCAAGTAATTGGGAGATAGGCGCGTAGATGTGCGGTTGCGATGCATCTTGGACGGATATTTAACGTTTGCAAATATGATAAATAATGTGTTATAGTTAGTTATAGTTAGTTATAGTTAGTTATAGTTAGTTATAGTTAGTTATAGTTAGTTATAGTTAGTTATAGTTAGTTATAGTTAGTTATAGTGAATAGATACTGCAGAATGCTCACAGTATATCGCGACAGTCATCCAGTAACTTCACGAGCTCGTGCAATATCGGAAATCGGGTGACCATAGAAGCCTCCCGAAACCGGTATATTCAAAACTTCGTTTTTTTT
>SMLS01035282.1:0-11567 GCA_004785975.1 Popillia japonica | reverse complement strand
AGTTGCTTCAAACAATCCTACACATTTAATTATTATTAGACACGTAAAAACAATCTTCGCCCATTACCCTAAATAAATAAACATACCTATAGAATTTCGAATTTTACCATAATGAATCGCTGTCTTCGTAGTATTTTACTTAAAATCATGCGTATTACGGTACATGAAATAATCTTTATGTATTAATATTATTAAGAAATTTAAGAGAAAATAGATATTTCCATTGTTCCTCGAATAGTTGAAGAGAAAAAGAATTTAATATATAATACATATTTAATATAAATATTATGATCTAAAATGAATGTGTCAGTGATAGATAAAAACAAATAAAATAAAATTGATTTTATTTTCCTAACAAGAAAATATTTATTCAAGATTGAAAGGTCTATTATAGTATAGATATCTTCGAGAATATATATTGCACATGTAGGATATTTTATGAAAGTATTTTCGATGTAATAATAATAGAAAAAAAAAAGAAAAACAATCTGTATGAAACCTTATTTATTATTTTTTTCATTAGAATACCCAGAAACTAGGTAATAACTATATTTTATACCCTATTTGTTCTCCGTTCCGTCATAAAATAGCTTAAACTATACTATTATAAAAATAATTATTTGTGTGGTCTACAATAAATTGATTCATTTGCTATATTCAGTGATTATGGGACATTACAGTTGCGAGAGTTATGTTGATGCATGTTTGAGAATTTACGGCGAACTGCCTTTATTATTTAATATGGATATGATATGATCAAATATTAGGCGTGATTAAATTTTCTGTATTTAACTTAGTTTAATAGTAAAAAAATGGGGTAAACGGAATCAACATATGGGTATTTTTTGCGTTTTCTTTCTTGCAAAGAAACTACTTTTTCCTATCAAAATTTACAACTGTCCTAAAAGTTAAGATGATGTTATTGGTAAAAATATCCTAATTATTTAAAAATTTCACCCTATAATGATGTATATGTACTTTAACGCAAAGTGAATGTCGTCCGTAGGTATTGAAAGTCAATATTGAAGTTCATAACTAGCAAGTAATTAAGTTTTTTGTACTGAAACATCTATAACTAAGGTTTCGTTCGCACATTCACGTGTCATGTACGTCTTCATATCGAATTTCATGTTCAGCGAAAACCATATCTAATACAGTCAATCCTCCTATACCGTGATTAATTTGTACCGTGTTATATGGAAATCGCGCTGTAAGGAACACCGATTTAACATGAAAACCAGTTTAAATACTGCAGCGTTATATGGGAACCGATTTATAGGGCCTTAGATATGAACTGCGTTGTGCGAAAATAAGTAAAATCGAAACCAAACTCGAAAATAAGTAAAATCACTTGTTAATCAGTTTGATTTGTTCGTTCACAATAGGCAATATAATACGTTAAATACAATAAAATTGTTTATTGTATCGATTTAACGTACAAACCTCCTGCTTGACATGAAAATCGCGCATTAGATTCGGCCAATCATACGGATCGCGTTATAGGAGGACTGTCATAATTCTGGCTCCGCGTTATATGGAAATCGTGTTATAAGAGTATTGCGTTATAGGAGGGTTGATTATACGATTTAGCCATATCATCCCATATTTGATAACTTCCGCAAGAATGTTAGCCCTTTTTCTCTTTAGTAGAAAAAAAAGTGTATTACCTCGATGGCTTTCATTTATCGGGTCTCTATAATGAGCGCTTAAAAATGTACAATTTTCTCGAATTTAACTTACATCGCATGATCCGTTTTCACTTAATTGGTTGTTTCAGAAATCGATAATATCAAGCGTATGTTCTCTCTCTTATTTCTCTCATAGCAAATAACATCTTTTTTTCTAATTCCTACTATAAGTTTTACCCAACCATGAAAGTGTCTGCCTTTTAAATTACTTTTTCCATAGTCATTTTTATTGCACGCATCTGAATACATTTATAATAGTTTTGATTATCATTCTTAATTTTTAAATTTGTAAGAAATTGTCCTTTATTATAACTGTTTTAGAGTGGATTCTTTTATTAAGTTGTCAATAGATTTGTTAAATGTAGGTTTAAAATCTTTACATTATTGTTTCATATCATCGTTAAACATCAGTTTTTTAAATTAGTTTTCTTTGTTTCTGCAACAAACTAAACACATCGCATATAAACAAACCTGTTCTGAGGTGGTTCATATCATGTTACTCGTTATGCAGTGGCTATATGCTGCATTAAACCAAAATAGTTAAGCTAATGATACACAGCTGAATATACCTTAAAACTTCAAAATATAAAATATTTGATCATATCATACGATAAGCAAACAAGAACCCTAAAAGCGTTTTCGGTAGCCTTTATCAAAACATCCAAAATAAAAATATAAATTTATTGATCAGTTATTACGGTCAGTTAGAAAGTATCCACACAGCAAGCAGCACAAAGATATGTTTATTATTTTACTACTTTTATGAAACGTTCATTTTATCTCAGCCTACAGTTCAATTAGACTGCTTGGATTAAAATTATCCCATATATGTGGATATTCAAAATCTGTACAATAACCAGTAAGTATGGGTTCTTTCTAAATGAACAACTAGTATACCAAAATATTTACACCTTGAGGATATTGTCATTGTACAAAAGAAAAGACCAAAGATCCCTAAACAATCTTGTTCTTTAGTCTGTCACCTGTTGAGGCCTATAACTGAGATATATCCTTTTTAAATGATTTAAATTAAATATGTTTCCTAGAGATGATAAAAATATATAATTCCTAGAATAAATATATTAAAACAAACTGATGTAAAAATAATATGTATTTCTTCCTCAATTTAAAGTGTGATGTATTTATTTATTTTTATATATAGCGGCTTTATTTATTTATAAATTTGAACGTCATTTGTAGTATGTATTGACTAATATGTTACTTTAGTTTAAGTTGCACAGTTTTTAGCACAAAATTTGATATTGATAGTTTTTATTTTAGGTATTTCGGTTAATGTAAATATAATGCCTTTGTTAGTGCCTGTTCAATGTAAATTACCATGGTTCTAGTCGATTTAATTGTAGATATTTTTATAAGTCATAGATTAATATAAAAAGGGAACCAAAGAAAGTAGCAAGTATGTTTAATTTTACAATATTGTGATATTAATAATTTTATTTCCATAAAATTTACATTATCTGGAATACCTTCACATTTATTTCTCAAAAGTAAATAACCAATAAAGCTAGTCTTTTCATAGAATGTGCAACATATACTTCAATACAATTTCTGTGCGAGAACTTGACATTTCCATTTGTTGAACCTATTGTGATTTAGGCTAGTTTTATTCGAGGCTCAAAATTAATTTGTACAAAGCCACTGATTTAGTTCAATATGCAATTTATCAGCAAGCGATGTAGTTAGCTGCAAATATTAGCCAATTATTGAGATTGTTAATTGTAATACGTTGTGTTTTGCGTTAATGCAATTATACTATAACTATTTTTTATATTACTTTTATTTATGACTTGTTATATAACTTCTATTTATAAATAAATGTTATTCAAATCACGTGTAGACATTATTTTCGGACTTTATAAGTGAATACGTAATTATTGAAAACGTATTTCTATCAGCTAACGTAAAATCGCGAAAGGATTGGAAAGAATAACATTTTGAACTCCACAATGACAGCTTTGCTGAAATGACTGGCAGGAATTACTGTAATAGCCGTGCAGTTGGCTATCAGGTGTTACGGCTTTGCATCCTTCGCCTCGCAAAACCTGAAAGGTGGCAGTGCACTGTGAGAAATACACAGAAGTACACAGTATCAAAAAAAAGTTACGACAAATATGTATATAACTGTTTTATAAATACTAAGATAGCGACAATTTTTTTTTTTTAAATATAGGAGGTGGGGGTTGTTTCTGGAAAACAAGAACTATGACAGGCAAACTATTGTCGCTATCTTTTAGTACTCATAAAACAGTTATATACTTGTCTCAACTTTTTTTTTGATATGTCTTATAGTTTTGGAGATATTAAAGCAAATAGCGAAAGGTATTTAAGAAGAAAGAAAGAAATAGTAGAAAGTTTGACTCTTGGTCGCCTTCACCCCCGAAACCGGGCGATTTAGCATCTATGAAACTTGCCGTTGTTCTTATCAGTCTACAAACCCACCAAATTTCCTTTAAATCGGTCGCCCCCACTTGCCTGTGTTTTCTTGTTAGCTCTAACATGATCCTTACTCTGCTTATTGAAATTTCGAATGAATATTTTGGAGTGTCTCAGACAAGGTAGATTTTCCCAAGGAGATGCTCTGAGCTTCTCCTCCCTGTGGTTGAGTTGTCTTTTATAGGTGCTCATCCCTATTCCGCAAAACAGTTGCGATTCTACAAACGATGTTATGGCGGTCTTTTTTGCTAATAGATTAGCTTTCTCATTGCTAGTAATTCCAGTGTGTCTTGGTACCCATCATAATGCAATTCTGGTTTCTCTACCTAGGTTGCTTCGTTTTCCTGAGCATTGCGAGACTAATTTCGATCTGATGGTGTTAGACCTTATGGCTGCTCAACTATCAGAGAAAATTGCAATGCTTTGCGTCCGAAAGATTCTGTCAGTTAATCACATCTTCAGTAACATTAATCTGTTTGGAAGACGTCGGAGAAAGTAACTTCCGTATACCAGTTACTGGTATTTTCCTTTGGGGAGTAGGTAGAGTTCCCCTTCCCATTCTCCCTTCTTGCTTATCTTCAGACAATTTCGTTGTTTGATAGACTCAAAAGTGGAAAGAGTCCCGCTAGAGATGGCCCAGTCCTGGTACGAAATTACAGCCCTGGTTACTCGATACAATGCCTTATGAACCACTCCCTCCACTAGTATGTGTAGGGGTAAGGTCTAAAATGACGTCCAAGACCACGATTGGACATATTCTTATGGCACCGCTAATGCACACACATGCTAACTGTTACAGCTTATCAAGAGTAGTGATAAAGAAAGACAACTAAACTAAGAGACAATTGGGGTAAGAAATGAAAGAATGGGTAGGAAAACAAAGTTAAGACAGAAACTTATACTTAAAAAAATAGATGTGCTATCATTTGTCACAGCCTGTATCACCTTTAATACTAAAACATAAAACTCTAAGCCTACTTCCCGTGCGTCACAATTATTTAGTATATTTAATACAAGTAATTTTATGAAAATTATGTTTTTAAAGGAAATGTCAGATATTCGGATACAATGATTCAATAAACACCTGATTTAAAAAATTATATTTATTAATACAATTATAAAAAATATTTTTTTTACTTTTCCATAATTTTTTTATAATACCGACACGGATGCGACAAAATATTTTGCTCGCTCTAGTATAAAAAAATGTTGAAATATTTTGTCACATATTTAAATATATATATAAGTATGTGTAAATAATGTATAAAAATATAAAAAAATCGTTTAAATAAATTCAGTCATACGTGCTTTTTTTACATATTGTTTAATTCTTATGTATTATAAAATCCCACGTATCTTTCCACCTTAAATTAACGATATCTTGAGTAGTTAAAGGGATTGTTCCATAACTGAGTACTAGAAATGTTTTAAACACCAAAAAAATTAACAATATCCATAAAAACAACAATAGCAAAAATATATATTTCGGTAAACTTGATTTCAATCGATATTTCAATATAGTATAAACATGATCTATTAATGCTGTCATTAATAGCACTTTAAAAGTAAAAGCTGGCAGGTAGTTGTGTAAAAAAAGCGTCCTTTCAACGAAGAAATACGGCAAGAAGTGGAATAAATATCCAGTCAAGAATACTTCACCTGCAACTTGATATTTTTGCCAAGTTCCTTCATCAATATCATAACAATCACGTCTTCTTCGTAACAGATAAAAAATTAGAAGAATTATGTATATGAATAGGCAATAGGTAGCAGAGTACCAGATTACTATATTGCCTAATAAGTGAATTTGAGCCTACAAAAATTATAAATGTTTTCGTTCAGTAAGTATTATACTGCTTTGTTCTATTCCTATGATATAAAGCATTTACTTACATTACTACTACTTGAGATCCAATATGCTATTCCTCTTGACATTAAAGGCCATTCCAAAGGTTCCGAACTATACATATGATTCTGAACACTTTCAGTACCAGAAAACATCATTTTATACTGCAATTCGAAAAATTTATCCCAAAACGACAACTTAGTCATTGTTGTAGGGATCATTTCGGCTGTTATTAAATCTCTTTCGCGCTCCTTCTGGTCCTCGGCTAAAAAAAAATATATTTAGAAAAATGGTTATAATGAAAATATAAGACATACATTTAGTGTATCTGTGTTCTTCTACATTCCAAATCGTATCATCTTGATTGATGATTCTATCAGCAACTACTTCATGTTGATGAAAACCCCAATCAGGCAACTGTCTTCCACTGAATTTTAATGCCTGGTTAGTATCAACATGGATCAAACGTACTAATGATTGGATTGTATGCCAAGTATCACCATTTTGATCTCTGTTAATGATGTCAACCCGCCACAGATTTTGTGCAGGCATTGAGACATTATAATCTATGTAACAAGAGACTTCTTGGCATTGAGGAGACATTGGTGCTGCCACATCATGTGAATTGAGAGCTCTGCTTGTAATTCCATGTACTAATTGGACAATATCTCCATGCTTTATTGCATCTACAGGTTGTTCTACAACTAAATCATTCTTCTGCGGGCGCTTCACAATCCACCAATTGTTCACATCTTTAAATGAATAACAAGTAACCTGCTGCTGATGGCTAGAGCCCCTTTTATCAGGATACCTTACAGGATAAACATGAGCATGTGAATGTAACCAACAAGTTCTACCATGAGTATGACTACAAAAAAATTAATCAACAACTTTGCACGAGGTAAAAACTAAAAAAGCTTACCGTAATGTGATTTGAGATCCATGAGCTACTAATAATGGCTGCCCTTTTGTAATTGAAGCTAAACCACCTTCTAGCGAGGCTTGAAAAGCACTTGTCATAATACTATCATGAGGACCAGCTTTATATAAGAGATTCAAGTGTACATAAAATATACTCAAATATACCATTAAAGGTACAGAGACTAATACAACAGATTGAGCAAGAAATCGTACAAACAACGAACGATCAGAGAGATTTGGTAAAGACAATTGTTTCCAATAATCTCTAGCTATGATAGCTACGCCTAAACAGCAGGAATAAAACCCAACATACTTAATACATAAAGTACAAGTTAACGATATCGATCCCACAATCAACCAGAACCACCAATAAAAGGAATAAGGGTTCTCCTTATATTTACGAAATCTTAGAATGCACAAAAGTCCGAAAAGCATAAAAAATAACAGCATTGATTCCATTAAAATAAATCTACTTTGAGTTAAAATTGCATTATCAAATAATAATAAAACACCAGCTAATACACTCATCCACTGGCTCAAACCTAATTCCAACATTAACTGATATGTCGTTGGAATAATTAAACTTCCAAAACATGCCGGAACTAACCTCATCGCATAGAGTGGTACACTATTGGAATAAGGGCTGCCTATTTTATCAAATTTAAATTTGGCATCATATCCTGTTAAATATGCAACACCAGTGATTAATTGCTTTCCTAACGGTGGATGGGAATCAAAGAAAAATGTGTTTTTCATATATAATGAAACATATTTTCCATAATGTAATTCGTCAAAACTAAAATTATATGCAAGATGAGAATTTTTAATATAAAATTAATTAAAGACTTACACTATATTTTTAGGTTCTTCCAATTTATAAATTCTAGTAAGTAAGGCACAAACAAACAATAATAATAATACTAAATCAATCTCAAATGATATCTTAATCGATGTGATATTAGATTTCTGTTGATATAGGTTATAATTGCAATTCTTTTGGTTTTTTGCCTCACCTTTCTCGTTCGTTTTATTATCAATTCCATTATTGTGATTTTCCTTTTCTTTCAATTCTTCAGATTGAACATATTTTGAGTTAAATTTTTGTTGTTTTATACAACTATTATTGCCTTTCCTCAAACGTAGGTTTTCCATTTTTGAATTAATTGTTTAAATTTCACCATATTATCTATTTACATTACATATTTTCTCTTACAATTAAATATTTGAAGAGAAAATGTCCAATATAACAGTTCATCAAAAATCGGATACTGTTCTGCAGTGTTGCCAGAATTGTCCCAACTCTGACCACATTCTGACATTCCTGCTTCTTCAGTATGCCAACTCAAGCCCATCAAATTTCCTCATATACATCCATGGCCAAAATTATGTGTACAATTCTATACCACAGAATGAATTTAATATATTTTTTCTAAGTTAATTACATTTTGAACAGATTGTCTCTTTCGTAGTTTTAAATTATCCTACGTACGTTAAGCGGCATTATTCATTCGTTTTATTATAACTATTGAGGTCACGATAAAATACGATCGTTATCATAAAAGAAAATTAAGAAATTCTAAATATAGTCAAAGGTTTTCCATACTCGTAGACAGAAATATGAAAAATTTGTTTAAATGTAGGAAGTTGCCCCACATCTGGCAACGCCAGAAGATTTGCTGTCAGCACTGGTTTATTAACGAATGCCATCAAACGGGATAAGGAAGATACATCGATTCATGTCAAAGACACCTACCCAGGTAGCAGACTGACGTGAAAATAACGTGAATATTTGGAGAAAAACGGATGACGACGTCGATACACCTATTATCGACCAAAAATAAACGTCATTTTAATGACTAAATAAATACGTCTTTAGTTGACGGCGAAAAGACGTGAATTCGACGCTATTTGTTGTACGTAACAGAATGAATTATGTTAACTAGGCCCATCACTAAATAACCTATTTATTTTTATAAATATTTATAATCGGCCTATTTGATTTAAAATTGAAAAATAATCGACCATATATTCATCTTATTATACAGACTAATTTGTACCTATCTTTGTTCTTTTTATACATATTTCCTTTATACCTATAAAAACCTATAACTTAATTTAAAAAAATGTAAGTAAGTACCTACCTACTAAGTATGTAATTTTATGATTTTATATCCTAAGCTTTTGAATAGCGCGCTCAAATTCCCGCCATATTCCCGTTGATTCTCGCAAAGGTTCAGGACGTGGTTCTAGTTCTAGACCTAGACAGTGTGTTCAAGACAACCAGGCATTCTGCTATTTTACCGTTTCTCATCGTTTGCCATCGTGTAAAGTGTGTGCTTTGTGTAATTGTTGAAAAAAACGAAATCGTAACCAAGAGTAGGTGATTTATTCTATTTAACTATGTCTTTTGCGAAGAGTACAGTTCTTAACCTTACTTTTCGTATTCTGTTTTGTCTTGAAAGTAGTACAATTTATTGTTTTGTTACTGAAAATGTTAGAGCTAAATGCATGGGTATTACCATTTGAAGTTTCTTGCGAAAATACAGTTTATGTTTCTTTTCCTTTAATCTATTCACTGTACATTATATTATACGAATGTACTAAGTCCATAATTGGCAAGATATTAAAGGTAAGATGGTTTGCTATAGCTATATGTGTAATAAATTAGTCATCATATTATTTTTGTTTGATTTGCCCACCTTGTATACCTATGTGACCAATAGCAAAGATTTGCACACCAAAGAGAATGACTCTCGTCCGAGCGCATAGTGAACATGACAAAATCCAATACAACATTACGGAATCTTTTGTAGTAAATACATTGGCACAAAAAACTACATATTACCCCAATTGTACCATTGTGTTTACTACAAAAAAACTCTGTAACGCCGTATTGCACTGTGTGCTACGTTCAATATGCACCTGTTCTTATTAAGAACCTCACCACAACGTCATTCATAAATGGCAAACGACGTTTGTACGACGTCCAAAACTCACGTTTATACGACGTCGGAAACTTACGTTTATACGACGTCCGGAAATGACGGTCTGTGACATTATGATGTTTCATTCGCGTCTTCAAGACGTCGCAGCATTGGTACAATCGACGTAATCAGTGACTAGATATCGACGTTTTTGTGACGTCAGTCTGCTACCTGGGTAACGAAGGTCGCTCCAGGTAAGAATACTACACATTGTGTATAAATTGTTGCAAATAGTGGCCTTAGGCGCAATACTGCACAGAGCACATATCCGCCACATATCCTAATAATTTATGCCAGTCCAGATTGGAACACGGCAACTCCAACTATCATCCTTCCCCCAGTGCGAATACAAAATTGCGTCCTGCGATTAGTATTTCGCTTTCCTAGACCAACCTCGCTGGTCGTCCTTCGGCATCTAACAGCAGCAGACGTCCGCACGACCTAATGAGTTCTTGAAGAAACTCAACCGAGGATTCTTTGAGAAAGCTCTCATTAGTAGCAACTCGGCGATGAGTAGCGCAATTGCTCAAAAATCAGCGGAACACTTCTATTTTATGCTCCGACTTAGCCAAACCAACAACAATCGAGGGCTACCAGAAAGACATCCCAAGAGGAAGTGGAGCTGGTAGAAGAGGACGCCGACAAACCTGCGAAGGAACGTAGCGACATCATACTTCGAGTTTGGATCGATAATCTAAATAGTAACATGCTTCCTTATATTAAGGAATTAAAAAACTGAACTTCAGAAACCCGATGACAACATATGAAGCATGGTTTTACCATTTAGATTTTCAATTCCGAAACGGGCAAATACTAACAATAAATTATGCAACTAATATAAGGTTTCATTTACAGATTCCATCATAATGTAGCCAAGTTGTAATGAATATTATGAGTCAAACTCAAATTAAAAGCATATGTGGGCTTAATAAAAGGGCATAATTCACAAGTTTTGAAACAACGAAATGACGGATTGTTTATTGAACCAAAATAATAGTGTTTATTAAAATGTAGATATTTTTCTAAAATAATTACTTATTCAACATTG
This sequence comes from Popillia japonica, assembly GCA_004785975.1. Classification (NCBI taxonomy): domain Eukaryota; kingdom Metazoa; phylum Arthropoda; class Insecta; order Coleoptera; family Scarabaeidae; genus Popillia; species Popillia japonica. The sequence continues at coordinate 626 of SMLS01035282.1, read as the reverse complement.
TACTAACAACTGAAACAACGTATTTCGAAAAGTCTTGTTTAAACTTTTCACCTTGATTCTCCAAATTTACTCCAATTTGTGACATTTTTGAAAAAACAGATGCTACAAAAACATTTTGGTAAATAAAGAATTAAAATCATTTAAAAAGTCTTACATAATCTAGCATTATTTTCCTCTGCTTGAACGCAACATACTAAACAGGATTTTAAACTCCTATTGGGTTGCGATACGAAATAATTATACATATAATCCAATTTTCTAACTCCTAATTCATCTTCCTGGCTGTAAATAAAAACCACACCATCAATATTTTTACGAAAGACACACCAGAATGAATTGTATCTAGAATAATAATCACTTTATTATCATCATATATTTCAATTTTGATATATACTTCACTTTTCGTCGCCACTTGCATCCCAAATTTGAACATCTACATTACTGTTTTCTCCATTTATCAGGATATTATTTAAATCGTATTCAACGATACGCAACCCTTTAGTTGGTTTTAAATCTTCTGGAAGATTAATATTCAAATCGGCTAAATAATTTGCTAGGAGCGTTTTACCCCCCTAATCAAACGAAAGAAAAAATATTAATGGTTTTTAGAACATTTTATTTTTTTT
>SMLS01035252.1:0-66854 GCA_004785975.1 Popillia japonica | reverse complement strand
CGCAAGTTCTATTTATTCAACACTATTTTAATTGTCCCATAGTTTGATGATGTTCGATAAGAAGCATACAGCTTTTAATACTTATGATCTTGAACAGGAACCTGCACTATGTATATGTAAGTAGGTATCCATTTATTGTCTTTAAGAATTTATATCCCCGTATATGAGTATTTTATTGTGCTATCTAAAGGCACCACATATAATCTAGAACTAACCACTTACTAATACCAAGCCAAGATAGAATATAATAAGCCAGCATATCTTAAAATCTTCATTATCGATCCACCACGTCGTGGGTGTTCTTTATTTTGAAACAGCTTAGATTATGATGGAGGAACGGGAGTATTTTTATGGCGCGCAACGTGTTGATCGTGGGGGTGTATTGTTTAAAAGTTGTTTTGTTTGGTATCGTGCGCATGTATATGTACTCGTTAAGTAGTGGCAGCAAATAATATAGGAGGATGTATGAGGTGTTGTTATTCAATGAAGTACGTGCAATGACGCACAATTAATATAAGTTTGTAGTTATGGACGTCGGATTTGGTGTTATTAGATCTATGAGAGGAGAATCAGAATTCTTGTAATTAATTCACAATTCTATAAAATTTAATATGACCGTTTAGAGTTGACAGAATAAATGTACTGTTTCGCTAAATATATTTTTTATTTTTTAACTATTTGAATAATATGTAGGTAATATGTAGGTATTACTCGTAGTGGAATCGGCGAAATGCAAGTGAGATTGAGAGTGTGCTCTGTACGATGTTCTTTTCTGTCAATGCTTCGTATAAGTTGTTATCATTACAAGTTTCTTACATTTGAATTAAAGTCAGCATATACAACATCCCAAAATGTTCCACAAGTGTGGAGTTGCGTTAAGGTACTATTTGTACCAAAGGCAGGCAATAGACCAACGGATATACCAAAATCCTACCTTCCCATAAGTCTTTCATCATTCATCCTAAAAATGATGGAGCAAATTATGGACAACTATATCAGAAGGGAACATCTAGGTAATATACCCCTTCATAGCAACTAGTTTGCCTATCAAGTGGGCAAATCTACGGAAACAGCCCTCCATAATCTTGTCAGACAGATTGAAGAGGCCTTCTCTAACAAGGAAATAGCCTTATCTGCCTTTATCGACGAGAAAGTGCTTTTGATAACACCTCTTTGTGGTCGATAATAAGAGTTATGGTGCGAAGGTCCTTAAGTACCTCACAATTAGGGGGACTCATGCAATGCTAGGAAGTCGTCGAATAACGGCGCAGCTGTGCGGAGGGTTGGTGGGCTTCAGATTGGTTGGAAGTGCAACCCAAGCAAAACTGTTGTTCTCCCATTTACCAATACAAGAAAATATTCGTTGGATACGATATTTCTAAACGATGCACAATTAAACAATTCCAGTGGAGTCAAATATCTCGGGACTACTTTCGATCGTGAACTAAAGTGGGATCAACAACTTTATAAAGTTTTCCAAAAGGCTACAATGACAGTTTGGATGTGTCAAAAACTTTTTGGAAGAACTCAAAGCCTTAAACCAAAAATGATATACTCATTATATCGAATAGTTCTAAGAGCCATGGTGATCTACGCCAGCTAAGTATGGTAGCCAAAACTCAATGAAGAGACAACAAAGAACGACAAGAATAAACTTGAAGACTCTAGGACCTAAACAGATTAAAGCATTGGCCCAGAACTAATCCTGGAATTCGCTAAGAACATCGGATTAGAGGGGTACTAGAGGAATAAGGGATTCATAATAAATTAACAGGTCGCAGTGAGCAGAGGCAAATGGTACCTGTATGTCCTTTTTTTTATAATATAATAATATATGGATCCTGTATTTAAATTGTACATGATGCCTGTATATGATGCCTTACAGAAGTTTTGTTTTAGCCATCGTACCCCATGAGGATAGGATCCAATACTATGAATTTTATAACATAATGGTCTTTTTTATCGTCTAAGCTTGATTCACTCAAGTACAACAGCTTTTTGTAAAATTTGATTTGTTCGCTCGAGTCCAAACTTGAAATCGAAATAAAGGCAAGAGTTATGGACGATAGAATGTACATAACGTACCAAAGAAGCATAACATATGACGACCTGTCTAAAGTATAATTTCCAGACGTTGATCTTGTTTCCATATTGTTTTGTGATACAAAAAAATTATTTATTCTAAATTAAAACCTCTTCTTCTGAAGTACTACACAATTTATGGTATTTTTTTAGCTTTACTTTAGTCGTTACTTTCTTGCGATAGTTGAAAAACTAATATTGCGTCCTTGACTACATGTTTGTTATGTAGTCACGTTTTGTATTTCGACTTTATGACAGTGAAATAAATAAAAACGACAAGGACACACATTTAACGCTATGGCTCCTTTCTTGAAGACTTGCAAGTGTATGTAATTTAAGTCGGCAAGAAAGGCATAAGGTGCAGTCACCCAAAAAAGTGTTTCTTTGGTGGTAGCGTATGTACATGAACCATACATTTTGAATGCATATTCATATGTGCATTCAATTCTTTTTTAACCTAAGATTTTTGTATCATGTTTTGAATAGTATTAAGGATTAAGGACTTCTTTTTCAACAACCTTCTTTTTATTCAGAGCAATTTTCCTTAACTTCGGTTTTACATAATTCAGCAATTTTTTAAGCATCTATACGGCTACCTCGTCCAACTTTTTCAAAGTTTTAACGAAATTGTGCACATTTTCATTGGGAATATTTCCATTTTGTATGACTGGAGCGTTTATAACTGGAATATTAAGAAGAGCGTAATCTCTCAGTAATCATGCGTCTATAATCCACGATTATTTTTAGACTTCCTAGTTTTCGGAGCAATTTCGTTAATATCGTGGCAGATTGAAATCATAAGCCAATTTTTGCTGATAAACCGATACCATGGTGGATGCTATCTTTAATTGCTTGTATATGGGCTGTATTGCTTTTAGTTAACAGCTTTTTGCAATTTCATTAATTAAATACAAAGAAGATCATTCTTATTTCATTATTATGTATTACCAAAATCTACAATACTTTAAAGTTATCAGTCTCTTATTGAGAGGTCATTGCTGTGGTTCTGATCAAACAAATTTCCAGTAACGCGGGTTCACCCAATGTAACATATATTTAGACTGTTTGCTTCTTGACACTGTTTACTTGAAGGAAATGTCTAAGTAAATAAATTCCTTGATAGTGATGGTTCAAACAATTCTAAATCCGTTGGTTTTGAAACGATCTTCTGCAATCAAATTGTTAGACTTTTTTGTAACATTGAAGATATGTAAATCGCCCCAGAGGAGCTGCAGTTTCTACATTATTTGTCGGTCTAGTGCAGATTGCATGTCTGTGTTAAACAAATATTTTATGCGTCTCACGTTTTTCAACGAAAAATGTGTATACTGATATTTTTACCAATTCTTTTGGTTCAAATTTTTGAATTGCCAAAGATTTGTTCATGCACTTAAACCTCTACTCCATCCCGCTTATTCTAGACCTGGCCCCCTCCGACTACCACCTGTTTTCATCGATGGGCGACGCGCTCGCTGAGCAGCACTTCTATTCTCACGAAGCCGTCCAAAAATGGATAGATGATTCTTTTGCCTGTAAAGGGATGGATTTCTTTTTGGCGTGATAATCACAAATTGCCCAAAAGATGGGAAAAATAATAATAATAATAATCCATGTCTTAGCATCCCCCAACAGCTTGCGCCAATTACAGGGGGCATCGGCTGGCCATGAGTTATTATTACGCCTGCGGCTGTAGGCCGACTTAAGATGTTATCTTTCCGCATTTGCCGTGGAATTTGGGAAACTACAGAAAACCAAATTCAGAAAGAACGCGCCGGGGTCCGAACCCGATACCACCTGACTGTGAAGCGAGCGCGATAGGCACTGCGGTACACAGCCGATTGTGTATGTATACAATGTATAGCTAGTGAGGGCACATACATTGAACACATTATTTGTTTTCTTTCTATTAAGAAAATGTTTTTTTCTTATTAAGCTTATACACCTGGTATGCTTCTCAGATCATCCGCGTTCCAGATTTTAGTCGGCAAAAGTTTATTCGCCTTGGGGAGCAGTTCTATTCCGACTGTCTTGTAAAGAGGGTTATACACTCAGTGAGTTTCATGGTATGGTGTGTGATCACAACCAAGAGTATGGAAGGCCTATACGTTGTAGAAGGAATCAGGACCCGTACAAGCGAGTACTAGGAATTCAACTGAAAGAATGGTTCCTTGTCAGTGAAAAGTACATTTTTATGCACGGTTCAGCACTGTATCGTAAAGCCAGAAGTGTTACCGCATTCCTCGAACATTACCGTTTTGCTCTAGCCTGGAAACTCACCCCCCTACAGAGAGAGCGCGTGAGAGCTCACCAAACGGGCGTTCGCCAAGGTAACGCTTACTACCAAGCACTACTTGATTAAACTTTTCATCAGAAAACGGCATCACAACCTCCAACTACAACATGCAAAAGTCTGTGTAGAGAGCATGGCCCGCCACATAGAAGCTATAATTGCAGCAAAGAGTGGTATCACTCAGCGGAATTTGATTAGATCTTTTTAAATTAATCTACATATTACTCCGGAGAACAATAAATAGTGGCACTAACAGAACTTGTCTTTCTTAATGTATGTATATGTATGCTAATCGACAAAAAATACTTACAAGCCATAGAACCAAGTATTTGTTCACAAATTCAGTTGAAGTAGGGATGCCGATTTTTATCAAAAGATCAATTTTCTGAATCGATTAAAATCGAAACTCCAATAATCGATTCCGAAAAAAATCGAGGCTTAAATAATCGATGTTTCAGATAATCGATGTTTTGATTAGATTTCTGTACTTTTAGTAGGGCAATAATAAGAACTAGTTTTTTATATTTTAGTAAACAAACTTTTAACTTTTGTTATGCCATCTAAATAATTTGTAACTCTTTATTGGCAGCACTGCTTTGCATGGCTTGGTATATTACACCAGCGATATACAGTGTATGGAAAAAACAACTTAAAAACATGTAAGATGATAGAGGGAACCAAGATAGACCTTTGAAGCTTATAAACGGCAGGTCAGAAATGTATAATTTCTCTGCTAGGTATTTAGAATTCTTCTAATGTTAAATTCTTTAAATCCAGGCAACTTATGCTACACCTAGTCATAGAAGCCTTGTTATAGCTAAATGACACTTTATGTCATATTTATTATCAAATCGGGTATAAAAAAGAATCGATTTTTACAAAAATCGTATATAAAAAGGAATCGATTTGCATAAAGAATCGAGTATTCAAAAATCGATTCAAAAAATCGATCTTTAGAAATAAAATAATCGATTTTTCCAATAATCGATTAAAAATCGGCATTTCTAAGTTGAAGTAAGAAATGCAACTATGAGCATTGTCCCTAATAATTTGAACACCTACAGTATATTTTTTAAAACGCACGCTTTGACGGAAGAAACCATTCAAAAAGGATGTTTAAGAAATACAGCGCTGGTCATATGTAATCGCCACCTTTCGCGGCTCTAATTACAAAAGGTACATAAGAAATAAGAACATTTTTGGTAGACATTTTTTGGTTTCATCTATATGTATACAACTGATATTAATATTTGATAAATTCTCTATGGGCTTTTATGACTCCAAGAATCCACCAATAGCGGATACCGAAATTCCACGACTTTTTACAACAATTCATCTTCGATATGGTTGCGTTAATTTGCGAATTTTATATGTTCTGTATTACTATGTAATACTTATAAGTTCTATGAAATACTTATACTTACTATGTAATCCAGGTTCTAAGTATTGTATAGAAAAAAACACAGGAACGACATTTCATTTCTTACACTTTTACAATTTGCACGTTAGTACCTTCAGAAATATTCCGAAATAACAGTTTCACAAATATCTTATAATTTAGCAATAATAGCGTATAATAAACCAGTAAACTGTCATTCGAAAATTCTTGTATAATATCGTAAAACACGGATACATATCGTTCAGAGGGTGGCGATTACATATGACCACCGTTGTATATATTCTCCAAATAAGCTCGGAAGCCGATTTGAAATAAATCAAGTGAATTCTGATAATTCAATTGTGTTAACATTTAATGTGAAAAACCTCAAAGGATGAAAACGTTTTCTTACTGTATACAGGCATTTTTTAGGGTACAAATAATATCAAGTGCATTTGCAATTGTAGTTGGCGTGTATTAGTCACAGAATATCTTGAAACCTAGTGAAAACCGCTGGTAACGGTGCTAATCTATAGTTTTCAATTGATGATTACAAATGGTCTACATGGTCTGAATGATATAAATAAGTAAAAAAGCATTAAGGAATGCCACATTTGCTGATTTGGAGAACCAGTTTATGTGTACTCTCTTTCAATACATTAATTTAGAAATATCTTTTATTCGTGAATTTACTGCACTTTTTTCAACAAACCAAACTTTAATATTTAAATATTCAGCACACGAATAAAAAATTTGGAAATTAGCGTAATTAAAACTTTATTTGAAAAAATGAAAATATAATAATAATTCAGTTCATTGAGTATGCAAAATGTGTCAGATTTTCAGTGAACGCTCTATCACGTAATGATTTTAAATACGCATGTTGTCTGACCATAAACATTGCTTTTTCTTCTTATAATTTAAAAAATCTCGTTAGCACCTTGATTTTGTTTGTCGCTATTCTAAATTTAATATGCAAACGAAACATGCGGTAACCCTAACGGTAAGTTTTTTTTCCACCAATTGAAACATTTTGTTGGTGTTGAAACTATGACAGATAATGAGATATTGTATATCTGTGTAAGATATGTACGGTTTTATATACCCTACTTAACCATCAATGGATTCTGACCTGCACTTTAGGAACAATTTAAAAGTTCTAGTATATATACACATATATAGTTAGATTTGCTATAATTTGAGAGCAACTAACCTTCACGAAAACTTCTAGAATTAGAATTCGACAATTTTAACAAATTGGAAAAGGTTGTTGGAAGAATAAAGTATGGCATCATAGAATAATGCATTATTTAACTAGTTAAAAGTAAATACACTTATTTAACTTATATAATATTTTCTATACTATATCTAGAACTTAATAGATTTGCAAGAAATATTATTCAGAGATTGTTAATAATAGTCATTTAATTTTCTTCTGTATGCATTTCTTTATATAAACTCATACACATATTCATCTAACCAGTTTCAACGGGCACAATGTCTATAAAAATGTACAGTGCACTTTATTTAGTTGGAGGAATATTTAAACGACATGCACACACATACATATGAACCTTTTTGAAATGCCGTATCTGAAAAAATCTCATAGTAGTTCGTTACGAAAGATAGCCTGGACATGAGAGAACAGTGGCGTGGATATTTCCTGGCACATTTATTTTACGGAATTTGTTGATAACAGTATTTGTAAAGAAATAAGATTGTTGTGATACCATATAAGGAAACGTTTGATTTTTTGTGTAGGTAGTATACTCGTATACCTTTGATCATTAATTCTTAATTTATGCAATGACAATGTCTCGATATTCCCACCAACTACGCTATTATTGTTCCTTAAAGAGATGTTTTTAATAGTAATCAATTGCCATCTTTATCAAGTGAAATATGCTTGTTACACATTTTTCATACATACCGGAATACTGAAATGATTTCTTGAAATGATCCTTAAACAATAAATATTATTTGTAAATACAAACATGGAGAAAATGGTACCAAATAAAAGTAGTAAGCGAGCAGTCTAGTGTGGAACATGGGTAATATTTGAAAAACACGTTAATAAATTTTTAATATATGTTTCTTCGTACTCTAAGATAGATATATACACATCAACAGATGTATAGTGAATAATGGCAGTATTAATGAAAAGTTCTGTCTTCTTATCTCTGAGTAGAAGTGAGAAACCTCTTAAAATGTGTCCAGATTGTCGACGTTCCGCCTCTGCTAAAGCACTACGAATGGATGCATGCGATGTTCATAAGGGCTGTCGTATCCCAAGTGAGATTTTATCAGTAAAGAATGTAAGGACCTGTCCGACTAAAGATTAGTATATCTTAAGACACATAAACATAATTGTCAACAAAATAAAAAGGAACAAAATCAACAACAAAACTGTAGAAGAAGTAAAAGGCATTCGAAAAGGGAATTATTTTAAAAATGTTAATGTGCAGTTTCATGTGGCCGTTTAACGCCGATGTGTTTTTTGGTGTTCGTGGTTATGTGTCTAATTTGAAATGATCTTTAATTATACGAATATATTTATCGAACGCTAATCAGTTAGATTTTAATTGAATTAATTGTGTATAATTTTAATTTTTAATTAATTATTTTTATTTTATAAACATATTCACAATCTGTTTTTTTTATTAACTTTACTACTTGCGGAAGAATCTAAGAATTTATGTTCGAAGATTTATTGGTTTATAAATATTCATAATAGCATATGTAACCGTGCATGATTTGAAATTATTTCGATATCTATCTGCATGCATATATTTGTTAAAACATGACATGGCAGGAAAAGCCATGTCAGTAAATATGTGGTAGCTGTATAGTATTTTTTTGTCATTGGTATGAGGAAGTTTGCACTTCATATAAACAAAATCTTACATGATTGAATTCCAACTGTGAGTTTCCTACTGTTTTGTTGTTTCTGAAAAACATATCTGATGATGTAGTGATAAAGGCAAGCTTTCTTACAGTTAAATCATATGCTGTTTCAACGGTCAACATTATGTTTCCAACCGCATGTTGCATCGACAGATTTAACGATGTTCGATTTCTATCTTGAAAGTAATTTAACATGCACGGTTTGTCAAAACAGATGTAACCATTGTCGAGATTTGCGAGCCAATGTCAGAAAATATGCAAGTCAATCTCTTCTTCTGATGGAACCTTTTCTCTCTGAAATGGTTCTGGAGCTCAAAAAATAGCCAGAAGTGATATCCCCAAATCCGCCGAGTACGGAAGATGTATAAGTTTGATATAGTTTTTCGCTAAATACTAATAATATTATTATGATGTAACGTGATTCCTTTTCTTGACACTTTACTGAAGATAGTAGGCAAGAAAATGTCATCATACCATTTAACGGTAACTATGTTTTGATCGTCTAATTTAATTGCGGCCACCAAACATCTACTTCTAAAAAATATTGCATACATAATTTTTGTCATTGCTCATTGTTTTTTCACCATCGTAGAGGTTTGCCCATCTTCATCTATCCAGACTCGGCTTTCTTGGCGAGTGGGAACATCAAAAAACGGTATGTACATACGTTTCACTGCCAGTTAAAGTTACAAATAATTTGATGGCCTCCTGCATTCAACATATCTAAAGTTTGTTGGTAAATTCTAACACCGTCTGCTTTTTGTAAATCTGTTAGATGATAGGGTACAAACCGAGTTACAACCTTTTACAAATGTAAATGATCGTGCAATATTGATCTTATTTGCGAGGATCCAATCTTCAGATTAGACTCTATCATTGCATAGGTAGTGCGGTTGTCCTCTTCTACCATTTTGTTCACCACAGCAATGTTTATCTATAAATTCTAGCCTATGATGATGTGATATCCCCAAATGCCGATTTTAAAGTTTCGTCAAACTGATACATGCTCAAGCCTTTCTTTAAATCATAGTAAATCATTATCCGAAAGTCCTCTCGTAATAACTCAATTTTTTCGATAACAAGCTTATTCTATGGACTATTTCTCAGACACTATTCAACTGAACTGCACAAACTAAACTGCAGTTGACAGATAGAATAATGCACTATTTCTGATTGACAAGTTTATCAAATTATGAAGATTAATATTATTAAATACTCATTTGTTTATATTATTGAAATACTCATTTGTTTATATTATCGATCCTAAAATCTAAGTTGCGCCATGTATAAACCATTTTACAGGAAAGGCGTTTTCAATTTTTCCTCCTACTGATGATCAAGTCTACAGTGATTTACTTTGAGACCTGTGCTGCAAATATAAAATAAATGTTGGCTTCTATTTATTTTCATTTCCTCTCCCCTTTCACTTACGACATTTTTTGAAGTTTGTTTAATGTTGAATTATTACTTCAGTTTAAGTTATTTTTATTTCAGCAATGGCTGATATAATTGAAGAACAAATGGCGTAGCAAATCAGTTGCATTAAAGTAGTTGGTTGAACAATATAACTCAGCAAAACATGGTTGTTGTATACATATCCATTACACAATACATATACATATATATGTATGTACAGTGTGTCGCACTCTAGGCGGCACCACCTCAGCATTTTGTTAATATATTATCGATTTAATAAAATTCTTGTTTCTAATAATACCTCATACTAAACTGCAATTTTAGGGCATGTTACTTTCCCGATCACAGTAAAACGCTAACTTACTGCAATTTAAAATAAACAGCAAAATTGAAGAAGTCATATTAGGTTTTTTTTTAGAAAAAAATTCTGTTAATAAAAGTTGTTCAGAATCATTTAAATAAGCTAAATCCAAAATTTTATTAAAAACAAAAATCTTGAAAATTCGGATAATTCGAAAAATAATTTTACAAGTTTGCTATGATTTTAATGTTATTGATTTTATTCGATAGAATAATAAAAAACGATGCTTATTTGCTTAAATAACAGTATTTTCAACTAAATCATCATTAGCACTGATATATTTTTCTATTCGTCTTCTATTATTTTTTGTTTTTAATAAAATTTTGGATTTAGCTTGTTTAAACGATTCTGGACAACTTTTATTAACAGAATTTTTTCATAAAATAATCCCTAATATGACTTCTTCAGTTTTACTGTTTATTTTAAATCGCAGTAAGCTAGCGTTTTACTGTGATGGGTAAAGTAACATGCTCTAAAATTGTAGTTTAGTGAAAGGTAGAATCAGAAATAAAAAAACATTAAATCGACAATATATTAAAAAAATACGGGAGTGGTCCGTCTAGAGTGAGACACACTGTATATATTCATGAGACATATTGCATGTAATCAACTTTGTGATAGTGTTTGTGATAATAAAACATTAAAAAATAGAGAGAGCAATAAATTAAGCAAGTACCTACATGGAGTTTTACAAAAATACTTGAGGAAGCTATGATAGTGCTACTGCAGACAATTTGACTATGATTGCAGAGTGCACTCCGTCAACCGATCGATCAATATATCAGTAATGACTGGCCGACTGCAAGCGAAAGGGTCTAGGCAATACCGCTACCGCGCCCGCATTAAGTGACTGACATGCGGTGTTGGTATTACACTTGCACTCTGCATAGACTTGGATTTTTGTTCTCGGTTCTATAGGGAATCTAATGTATCGCGGAACTGCGATGAACCAAATGGAAATTCGATGTATAAGATAAAGATGCAAGAAGTTATGCTTTCACCAATACAATGGCATAGTAGACTATAGTGTATACGCCTTTCTTGTTCTAATAAACGAAAACTAGCTATGCCCATATGTTATTTTTAATTATTGGATATCGATCACTCACAGGCGTTCACATGATATACTAGAAGTAGTACAAAGAAAAATAATTCAGCAACACACTAAGATGAAGATGGAATTTATTAGGAAAAATAGAAAATGTAAATTTCCTAAAATTCAGGTAGCAATATACAATGAGAAAACCTGTAAAATGAAAAACTTTAGTAAATAGAACTTCTCCGACCAAATTCCCAAAAGTGGTTAAGGTGTCTTTATTATACATACATGTCTATCCAGCTTGATGTGCAACATCATTAAGAAGGGTACTGGAAAGCAAAAAAGAAATGGTCTATCTTGTGAATCATCATCTGAGAAGTTTCTGAATGGTTATTAAGATTTATAATTATTTCATTTTATGGGGCTATTCCTTTGCATTATGACTCTTAGGAGACCTTTAATAAGTTCAAATATTTTTGAAAGCTAAATAAAATGAGAATCGCAAAAATAAAGTGAAATATGTACAATATAAGTTTTATTCACTACTGTACATGACTGTGTAGAATCAATTATTAAAGCATCTGTTGCACGAGAGGTTACAGGACAGACAATTTGTGTTGGAGACTGGAATCTGTGAAAAACAATTTGCTATTCGGCACAATATTGTGTTTTGAAATAAAAGAGATATAATAACGAAACAAGTTATCTTTTTGTTGAATGTCATGAAGCTCAACGTTTAGACATATTTTACCATTATGTAGTGTGTTTTCTGTTACGTTACCCCACATGATAAGTATATACATACTTATATACTTAAAAAAAATACAAAGCGGTGGTAACCACGACATTATTATTGCTATTATGATTATGTTACACTTGAATGTATATAACAAGAAATAGTTGAGCGCTAGTTTGCAAGCTAATGGACGATTTCCAGATGAAACTGAATGAAATATATGTATATGTATGTTGAAAATACACGCATATGTAGTAAGTAATAGTGCATAAGTGCATAAGGCTTCTTCTTAGATATGAAGGGAATATATTCTGTGTAACAGGTTGCAATATCAAGTAAAAGATAAAGTACTGCGTTTTTTATATCGTTCTTACTACCAATTTACTTTGTGTGAGTCTTTTAATTTCAAAATCATGCAACAAGGAAAATGTTCGAAATTGTCTAGATTATATGTGTATATGTATTTACTACTTCTAACTGAATGGTTCACGCTGTAGAAATTAGTTCAGATGAATTTCCGGTACACATGTTCCGTAAAGCTATTCATTTTATACAAGTTTTCTTCATAGTTAACTTGTATGGCAATAAAAAATGTTTAATAATGAATTAATTTATTCAAAAATTTAAATATTATGTGTATGTTTATCAACCAAATGTCTTAATGAAATGTGAAAACATTACAAAGAAAATTATTTCTCTATTATAAACGTCCCTTCCAGCTGTAATTAAATGTGAACCACCGTTTTTTAAACAGTCCTTTTTAGCAAAGGGCAGACGAGAATAAGAGGTGGTTCTTTTTGCAATCTAAATAAAATTTTACGTATGCTGTGTACCTGTATAATTTAGATGTCTACATATAGTGCTAAGTGTTTGGTTAATCGGAATCTATCGAATGGGTTTGCGCGAAAAAAGTGTAGTACATCAAACCTCTTGGCACAGCCACTGATACTGTGCTAATAGTGAGCGTACCTAACGACTTATTACGATTATGTATATTTCGATATCATTTCACGTTGAATTTGAAGGCAAGCTGCTAGAAAGAGATTGAAGGAAATGCTCTTTTCGCCACTATAGAAAAAGCGGTACTGCGTCTTAGTTTAAACTTACATTACCAAAGCTAAATTTAAAAGAATATACTCGAAAAATTTCACCACACTAACACTGAACCTAACACTATCACTAGATAGATATTTCAGCAACTAAGTTGCTATCTTCACTGAGAGTGTAATTTACTCATTACAAATACATAAATACCTATCTAGTGCTAACAGGGCCGGATTTAGCAATAGGTACAGTAGGCACGTGCCTAGGGCGGCAATAAGACGGGGGGCGGCAGCAAAATTCAGGGCCAGTATAAAGAAACAGTGATAGTTGCGTTCGCAGTTGCGTTGATAGTCGCGTTCGCTCATTCGCGGTCTCCACTTTTCTTTTTTTTACAATCGGGTATATTTGGCCTAATAAACTACTCGCAGAACAGAAAATACTGACAAAGCTTATAAGAACTCACAAATTATTTGTCTATGAATTACTTTCCTACTTACCTAAAAAATATATCAAACAGTGAAATAAAGGTCAAACGCATTGAAATATTAAAACGAGGACGGCGTAACTCGTTATTTCAGTAGGTCTCTCTTTCATAGAAGTTTGCTAAATGGCGAGAAAATGCCTCGAACTTGACTTATTTATTCTCCAAGTATGGGAGGAATTTTTTGTGGTTCATGTCTCCTTTTCAATAATTCTTCATCGCAATTTGGAACAAAAGGAGGTTTCAATGACTGGAGGAATGCATCCGCACGAATAACTGGTCACGAAAATTCTAGTAGCCACAAGTCAAGTGCTTTGAAGTTAAAAAAAAGGGGTGCAGCTTGTGGTCGAGTGGATCAGAAATTGGTAGAGCAATTGCAACAGTAGGTATTGTATTGGAAAAATATTTTAAAGCGAATCGTCGCTGTAGTTAAATCTTTGGCTTCGCGTAGACTACCCTTTCGTGGACGGGATGAATATTTTGGCTCGCCACATAATGGAAACTATTTAATGTGCTTAGAGCTTATTGCCGAATTTGACCCATTTTTCGCCAGCCACATTTCCAAATATGGAAATAAAGGATCTGGCTCAAGAGAGGTTAGTTATCTCTCATCAACAATATGTAATGAAGTTATAACAATAATGGCCACAAAAGTCACACAACAGAAAATGACTGAAGTAAGATCCTCCAAATATTTCTCAATTATTGTAGATTCGACACCAGATATTTCGCATGTCGACCAGTTAACATTCGTTGTTTGATATGTACTTGAAGATGGCTCCCCTGTGGAGCGATTTGTTGAGTTTATTCCAAATGCAGAACACACAGGAGAAGATATGTTCACAGCCATAGAGATTACACTTCAAAAACATAAGATTAACGTCTTAAATTGTAGAGGTCAGTCTTACGACAATGCCTCAAACATGTCTGGATGCTACAAGTGCTTACAGGCTAGAATTAAAAATGTTTCGCCTAGTTCAGAATACATCCCTTGTTCCGCGCACTCTCTAAATTTAGTTGGGAAGTTTGCAGCAGAGAACTGCACGGAGGCATGCTGGTTTTTTGACTTACTGCAGAAACTCTACATTTTTTTTCTACGTCTCCTCAAAGATGGAAAGTGTTACAGGATGAAATTCAGCTTACGAGGGATTTAAAAAAACATTCAGATGGCCCAAATACCCTGAAGAGTCTGTCACAAACTCGATGGTCGGCGCGTGCGGAAGCTTGCCAAAGTTTATCCCAGTGGCGGGAAGAATTTTTTTCTGCATTAAAATCTATCGAGAATAATGTAACTCAGAAGGCCAGTACTAAATGCGAAGCTAAAGGCATTAGACTCAAATTGGAGCGATTCGAAACTGCATTTATGGCAAAATTTTGGAGTTTCGTAACTCATCGCTTAAATGCTATTAATATATAAAACTACAGGAAACTGAAATTGACATGAGAACAGTGGTTAATCTGTACAATTCCCTTATAAGCCTTTTTGAGAAAACACGTAACAATTTTGACCACTTTGAAACTGAAGCCAAGAAAATATCCAACATTACAAAATATGAGAAAGATTCAAAAAGAAATCGGAAAATAAAACCTCTATCGGACGAATCAAGATTAAAAATGGATGGACGTGAAAACCTAAGGATCAATGCATTCCTAGTGATAATAGACAATTTGGTCGATCAGCTACAGATGCGGCGGGAAGCTTATAAGCAATTTCATGACAAATTTGCCTTTTTAACGGATACAGTCTCAATCAGTTCCAGCAGTTTTGCTGATAGTATATAAAAAAAGCGCTGAGGAATTAATAGCGTCATACCCTGAAGATATTGAGGCAGATTTCATTCAGGAATTTATCAATTTTCGTGAACATGTCGAGGTAAATGAAGAAAAGGATCTCACGACGCCCATACAGTTGCTGAAGTGGCTTCGACAGGAAGGCATGCAGAGTGTTTATCATAATGTTGACATTGCTCTCCGCATCTGTGTATGTACACCATCAACAAACTGTACTGGGGAACGGAGTTTCTCGCCTGCGAAGAGTTGAGAATTTTTATCGTTCCAAAATGACCCAAGACAAATTAAATGATGTGGTTATTCTGAACATTGAGTCCGATATAACAATTCCACTAACATATGAAGATGTCATAGATGATTTTGCGAACAGAAGAGTTCCTATTAAATATTAACTGCGTTTTCATTTTAACTTTATCATAGTAAGAATTAACTGTTTTTATTATTGTTTATTGAAGTATTGTTCATATGTATGCAGAATTGGCAGTATTAAAAGTTTTGTACAAGCAAAAATACTTTTATTTTATTATTACGTAGTATTGGGTCCTTTAGAAGGGGTGGCAAATTTAGATGTGCCTAGGGTTACACAAAACCCAAATCCGCCCCTGAGTGCTAATAGTGCTAGTGTTAAGGCCACTTTACACCATGCTAGATTCATACTTTTTCTATACTAGATATTATTCTAGGATTATCTAAATACTTTTTTAGGTGGGAGTACAACAAATCAATACCTGATGGCGCTACTAAACAGCTTTCAAGTTCTACCAACTTGACCAACATAACCTACCTTCGTTTCCAATAATATACTGAACTTGTATGTATTTTCCGATGTTGGTCAATCTGCCCAAAGTACTACTGCGCATGTGCTAGTATCAATTTAGAAACAAAAATAGGACAGGATCTAGTTTTTAAAATAGCATCTAGTATAGTTTGGTGTAAAGTGGGCTTTACATGATACTTTTTCTGTCTACTTTTTCTAGTTTCTAGAAAATAGTATAGAAAAAGTATGAATCTAGCATGGTGTAAAGTGGCCTTTAGTGTCAGTCTTATTGTTAGTGTGGTGTTGGAGAAGTTTTTCGAGTAGATTCATTTATATGTATAAGCCACAGTTCCAGGTCCTGGTTACAGAGCTAAATTTGGAGATTTTAAAGCAAATAGTAAAGGGCGGTGCTGTCGATAAGGCGCTCTATCGTTCTTGCATACATCAGTCTATAAAACCCACCCCTAGTTGTCTGTGTTGTGAGTTAAACAAGTTGACAAATGTTTTTGTGGTTATTGTTTCTATTAAATTCCAATTCAACCGTGGTTTATAACGAAATCTTTCTAAATAATGTACTGATTCTGTAGAATGGAATAGAATGGGAAGTTTTTGGTTACTTAACTCATTTTTCATAATTGAATATTATATTTTTTTATTCAGGACTTTAGTATGACGATCATAAAATTTATCCACAAAAAATCTAATTCTAAAGGATGAAATATTATCTTTTATATTTAATTTCTATTCATCTCATAGAATCAATCATCATCAATCTATGAAATTTTCAGAAAATTGAAGCTTAAGTTGTTGTTTAGATATGTTGAAAAAGTACAAATTTTGGCGGTATGAGGAACTTTTTAATAGAAAGAATAAGCGAAGAAACATTTACATATGTAATTGAGAAAATGAACGTCAGCGGTTCTATGTTAGTTTTCGTTTTACTTTTAGTGTTCAAGCTAAAAGACGTTTTGCATTTGATGAATAATCTAATGAACAAGCAGATTTCGGCTCATCATATTTTGAAACACACCTGATGAAGCTGCTACAAAAGTTTAAACTAAATTTTTACTCAATATGTAGACGAAGAATTTCTGAAGATTTTGTAATTAAATCAACGCAATTTATTTTTGCGGCATGTAGACGTAAATTCATAACAATGGAATTGTTTCGAAATCTTTTACAACACACTTTGGCGTAACCTAAGTAGGCAGAAATGGACCGGAGAAGGGGCCCTCCACATTCCTTGATTTAAAGCAGTAGTTTTTTTAAATAAATTGTTATATAAACAGTGCAACTATTAATTGTTATTACTGATTGATAATTTCTGCAAATATCTTTTACAATTAGATTTTAAGTTGCTAGTAATTTATGCTAAAGTAAATATTTTCTCTCAATTTGTCAATATTATCAATTTTATTTATGTTTGGATTTGGTAAGGTACGGAAAATGTGCAAATAACTTTTCTCTAGATTTGCTAACAGTCGCAACATCGGCTTGTGTAGTAAATGTAAAAAATAAGATTTATCTATAATCACTATATATAGGATGTCCAAAGTTATTGGTGCACTATTGCTATCTTAGTTATTTCTGTAGCTACGATTTCAGTTGAATGAGGAAATTATTACTCTTTTTAACGCTTATTACTATCGAGTTCATGCACAAACAACTAATAACGCATTCCCGAGAAATCTTGAAATTTATATTTTTTTTTAAATTGAATGCCTGTATATTTGTACATATTTTCAATGAGCATAATATTTTGAACAAAAAATATCCAGTACGTAACAATTCTTAACGCAAAAATAAACAAATCGGAAGCGTTCAAAATTAAAAATGGTACCTAACTAAATCCATTTCAAAATCATAATAAAATATTACGTTAACAGTAGAATAAAAACAAAAAATAGAATAATCAAATAATTTTCCTTTTGTTTTTCAAAATGTTGCCTAACTCAATAAATGGTCGAAGCCATTGCCGTTCAATCCATTTCTCGGATCTCGGATTATAGCTTTGTGTGGCTTTTTTTTGCGAATAATAAAGCAGTTGTGTTTGATTTTAGTTGTCTAAGATACATTATTAATAGTAGGCTTCTTACACTTTTGACCAAAAGAAGCACGTAATAAACTAATTTACATTGTCAAAACGTACAAAGTCTGTCCTTCTCACGGTTAGTTATTAAAATTGTTTATTAAGTCATAATTACAATCATTAAATCTCTCATATTTATTAACACATTCAGAAAAGTGTGATATACTAGATACATGTCTAATTGGTGGAAAAATGGAAAAAATGCGCTTCGTTATTATGAAAACACATGTGAATCATCAATCACCAAACAGTTCTATTTACTAAGATTGTATATAAAATTTAGAAGTAATGTAGATATATTTAAAATGATGAATAAAGAAAAAGGATTCTATAATAGACGAAGAAACAGAAGTAAAGATGTTGACTTTTTTTAAAACCAATCCAGAAAAATCCATACGCAGTTGCACCAGACAATTAGATTGTAAAAGAGTACAGTGTACGCTATTGATAAAAAAAAAACAAAAGATGCGTCCGCACGAGAACCAAAAAGTTCAGACTTTGCTTTTCGGCGATGCAGAAAGAAGATTAGTTTTCTGTAATTGGTTGAGAAATTTTTGCAATGAACGTCCATATAACTTTAATTATATTCTATGGTCATAGGTATTACGCATAAAAATTTTGCGGACAAAGTAATTTAATTTGTACAATTTAGGAATGTGCAACAGGAAAAATCAATATTATTGGAACAGAGAAAATTCTGTGTTATTAACAGAAATTCTGGATGATCTTTTATGTTGATGATATGCCACTGCTTGGCAGGCTCCCTATTTATTTTCAACAGGATGGGGCACCACATCATAATTTCGCTAATACTATCAATTTATTAAACAATTCGTTTAATCAAAAATTATCGTTATAAACTGAGGAATATATTTGAAAATATTATAGCAATAAATTAAGTTAATAACCAAAAAATACACGAAATCTAATTGTTTAAGGAATGGGATTTTACTGTATCTATGGAAAACAAAAAAATGTATCCATATAAACAAAAAATGCTGAGCTAGATTTGGCTACTAGGTACGATTTTTCTTTGCGAGTAACGTTTCAGATGGATATTGAACCCGAATGGTTACAGAGATGAGGCATATTTTACTCTGAATGGTAGAGTCCATACCAAAACTGTAAACTTTGGTTTACTGAAAATCTACAAGAAATTGTTCAAGAAGGTCTTCATGACAAAAAGGTCACCGATTGGTGCGGTTTTGCAGCTGATTTTATCGTTGGTCTGTATTTATTCGAGAAAATGCAGAATGGAGACTCCGTTTCTGTAACTGTATTAGGTAAACGGTAAACGATACTTGCAAATGTTAATAGATTAGGTTATTCTACAGTTGCATTTTCCGACAAGCCAAAGAATTGTTAAGACATTTCGCAAAATTCATAGTCACCAAGATCACCTGATGTTAACCCAGCGTAACACTGGCTGTGGGGTTATTTAAAAAGTTTAGTGCTTATAAGACGACCAATAACGCTATAAGAAGTAAAAGACAATATTATGGAGCAAATTGGTGCAGTTCAATCAGGAATGTTACGGAATGCTGTGTACCGTCATTCTGAGCAATTGCCATAACTGGTTTTAGGCAAACTAAATTCCAACATGGTCCTGGTCAACATGATCATCTAACATTGGTCATCCGACAAATTAATTCCAAAAAAAGTGCAGTCAAACCTTTCCAAATACAACTCGAATTCTAACCTCTGAGACTATTTGGATCATGTGTGATATAAAAGCTTGTTGAGTCATAAAAATATGTTTTGATGTGCGTAAACGACGTACTCCGATAGAATTTTAGTTGTAAATAATATTTATTAAGAACTATGTAGGATGTTAGAAAATATCGTTTTATTAGCGTTAACCTAAACAAATTATTCAAGTCGTTTATAGCAAGCATTCGTTTTTATACCTTCCTTTTGATTTTCAAAGTACATTTTGAACCACGTACACAACAATTTACAAGAATAGGGATTCGAGATTAAAAGTATTTACGCATTACCAAAGATCAAAGTAATGATGGTATTCTTTTATGGTGATTTTAGAAATTACTTTAAGTATTTATGTGCTGGTAAGATGTCCATTTTGTTTCAATCACAATATTGTTAAATACTTATGGTTTGAAAAAAGAAATTGCATGCAAGTATTACCTGTCTCTATCTGTAGAATCAGGGGTGGTATCAGTTCTGGCACGTTTAACCTGCAACAAAATTAAAAAAATTAAACCTCATAAATTCATCCCCGTCATATGAGGATTGCTACTGGGTTAGGTATGACTTAGATTTTTGGCGGCGAAAAACAAGTGAACCAAATGGTATTTATTGTCGTCTATATTGAAAATACTATGATTTACAAACAAGATATAATAAAATTAGTTTTCTAATATAGCTACTGTATATCAAGTGAGCTTTCAATATTTTCATGCAGTTATTCATGTATTGCGCCGTCGGCAAAAATGTCTTTGTTTGGCTACTAAACTATAGATACGTATTCTTGTTTATCGTTATTCTCGCTATATATTTACAGTATTAGCTAAAAAGTGACTAAATCAGAATTTTTGGAATCGAAAAATTATCAAATAATTCGGAAAAAGCCAAAAAATCACATAATTCCTGGTGATTTCAACGAATTATGGCTACTGTAATTACCTTAGGTTCACACATCTTGTCAATCATTGTGCATCTTGTAGGATTAGCGTTTAAATAATTGCAAGGCATAAGTGTTACCATATTTACATTACGCTGGTACCTCTATGGTACCTAACTACCAGTTAATGGCACTAACCACATGAATTAGTAAAACAGTTTCACAATAACTAACGCACTGTTCAGCAACACTAACATGACTATAATATACCATAATATTTAGACAATCGTTTTAGGATTTAATTCACTGTTTACATTAACTATTTGTGCTTCTGTGTGTTAATAATCTGTCGCACTACATACAGCTTTCTTTTTGATGTTTTATACAGTTTCAATGATGGTAGAAGGGAGAATAAAATATGTAAAAATCTAAATTACCAGTTTAGAAAACACTAATTAGTTCTG
The DNA here is from genome assembly GCA_004785975.1 of Popillia japonica. Classification (NCBI taxonomy): domain Eukaryota; kingdom Metazoa; phylum Arthropoda; class Insecta; order Coleoptera; family Scarabaeidae; genus Popillia; species Popillia japonica. Next base: position 45,441 of record SMLS01035252.1, on the reverse strand, counting down.
TTGTGGTATAAAGTTTCTGTTTGTTTTTTTTATGTTGTCCTGTTGTCTTTTTTCAAACGCTTGCGTAAAACACTTGCACCATTACACAACACAAACGTTTGTTTGATACTGAGAGCTTTCGCCGGAATCGAGTTACCAGCGCCGTACGATTCACCCCTCTGGTGGCAAAAGTAATAACTAAAGCCGAAGCCTTCTAGGACCAATGATACAATTTGTTTTTCGAGGTAGGTCTTCAAATATCCAATGGTATTCACGTATACGGTACCTCTATGTTGTATTATTGCATTGTTTCGCGGTCTTAGTTCTGTTTTATGTAATTACTCCATGTCAATCAATAATTTTCAGACATCGCAAAATTCAAATCAAAAGGATATAGACATAACTATAAGAAGTAGTAGTGGTATAAGATTAGGATTGCTTCAAATTTATTAACAATACCAAACTAATTGCAAATGTAGATTTCTGATCAGTTAGTTTCCATATTAAACTTATAAATCTAGATCTCTTTTATGCAAACTCAAATGCAAAATTGTGACTTAATTTTGCATGTTCGCAAGAAGTTGCTGAAAACAGAAAAATAGACTTGTTAGAATAACAATTACAAAAAAATTATGTTGACGACGTATTTCTTCTTTGAAATTTCCTCACAATAATTCCTGAAAGTTTGGTTGAATTCTACTAATTGTTACATTAGGTATAAACTAATTATCCTGGATGTTCCTAATATACATAGTTCATAGGTGTTACATTTTCTTCTTCTATTCTATTTTCGATAAAAAAATTCGAAATTTTTGCGATTTTTTATGATTAAAAATTTGTACCAATTTTTGCGCAAGCTCAATATAGTAGGGCCCTAGCTTGCTCTTTGCACAGAATTCCTTAAATTAGAAGGCGAAGAATACTGAATCGTGGAGCAAGTCTTCAAGATATCTAGTTCCAGTGCATAAGATATTCATAGTATGTTCACGTTTATCCATACAAACGTCGCATAAGAACTAAATTTCATTGATTTCAGAGTCTGAAAAGTGGTAATTTTGACTGGACAATTGTACTTTGAACCCCTTGCCAAACGGAAACACTTGGTACCTGGTAACCTTACACTGCGAATCCAGTATAATTATGTCTGTCAAGGTAATGCTGAAACATTCAGCTTGACAGTTCCATCCATCTATGTATTACAATGCATTAGCGGTTTCCTAGATTGGCTGTTGTTTTTGTTCGAAGTGGTGATAGTTGCAGCGGATACTTAGCAAGCCGTATAGCTTGTCTGACTATCACTGCAACTCTTGGTGTATGATTTGTGGGTGTAAATGTGTTGAAATAACAATAATGATAATAATAATAATAATATAATAATAATAATAAATTTTATTGCCTAACAGATGTAAGTACATCCAATTACAGGACAAACGTTAAATAATTACGTGACTATGTTTTAACTAAATCAAAAATACAATACGAGCAAAAGTAGTATAAAATAAAAACTAAAATTAACATTATTCTACGTTAATATAACTTATGATTGAAGATAATCTAGACCAGTGTATATCTACTAGCGAACTTAAATTAGTATTATAAAAGTTAGAAATTCTGTACAGGGCTCGTGAGACATATCATTAGTGCGTGCAAGAGCGCAGTAGAATGTGTTAGCTTGTCGTACAGAATACTGGGGAACTGCAAAACTCAATGAATTAGTAAGGGAAATGACGTGAGTTATGTTATTTACTAGATTGAAAAGAAATTTGATGTCATAATGAATGCGACGCTGCTCAAGCGACTGAAAGCCAAACATATTCAGCAGAGTAGTGTGGTTGAAGCCTCTTTCGGAATAAATTCCATTTTGCTTAAGGTGGAGGTATTTCAAGAAGCGTCTTTGTACTTGCTCGATTAAGTGTGAATATGTCTTCTAGAACGGCGACCAAATTAGGGAAGCATATTCCAATTTGGAGCGCACATAACAGTAGTGCAAGTTGATTGTAGAGTGTAGTAGTGAGAAATGCTTTGTGTTACGAATGACAAAACCCAACGATTTTAAAGATGAAGCAACAACGTGCCTAATATGATGGTTGAAAGTGAGACCACTATCAAATAGTACACCGAGATCCATTATAGTGTCGCATTGGTTTAAAGTAATATTGTTGATTCGATAACTGAGGTTAATTACGGCAGATTTACGTGAATAAGACACTATGTTACATTTGGAAATATTTAGATTTAAGTCATTATCCAAGCACCATGGATAAAGCGGATCTAGTTGGCACTGAAGATGCTCACAGTCATTGATGGTAGTAATTCTATGATATAATTTTAGGTCGTCCGCAAATAATAGCTTACCACAATCCAACGGCGAAAGTAAATCTTTGATAAAAATCAAGAAGAGCAAGGGGCCTAAGTAACTTCCCTGAGGCACGCCTGAAAGCGGTGTAAAGCAATTTGAACGATGACCCATGAAACTAACATATTGGCTTCTATTAGACAAATAAGATCTTAAAAGTAACTGCAACGAAGGAGAAAAGCCAGCAGCGTCCAGTTTCATTAGAAGCCTTGGCTTTGTTACACTATCTTGTCATTGTACTTCTCAGAGAAAAAGTTTACGACCTTCTCAGAGAATTGAACCATGGTACCAATGTGATATTTTACACCGAGCCGACTAAACACTGCAGCTCTCGAGCTATTATTTAGATTTTCAAAGAAGCTCGTAATAGCTTCGTGTTTTTGAGGATAAAAACCACCCGGGAACACATTGGATTTTGAATGCAGAAAGAAACATCAAAAAGTGGATCTGATTCTAATTTTTCGGAAAAACTCTAAGATATGACTGCAAGACTGCTATGAATCTGTTCTTGAACTCGCTACCCATTGAAAAATTTATACTTAGCAAAGCATCTTATTCTTCTTGTCTATGCCTTTCTGTTTTTAGCCACTTCAAGAACAGATTCATAGCAGTATTGCAGTCATATCTTAGAGTTTTTCCGAAAAATCCTATAATAATAATTATCAAAAGGCTTATTAAATCCTACCCATTGAAAAATTTTTACTTAGGGAAGCATCTTATTCAATAAAATTTTATGGAGATACATATCGGATGTGTCACTAAATACGCTGGAACAAATTTGAACGGAAAATCGTAATTTTCGAAGAATTTTTGCAATGGAAAGAATTGAAATTGAAATCTTATCTGAGTTTCTACTGATTTACTGTCACCAATATTTTTTTTGGCAGACAGCATTTTGGAGTAAAATTGTATTACCAGCTAAGCGATTGCATGTTTCCTCGGTTTGTTTCTGCAACCAAAACGGTTTCTTGGGTAGAAAATGCTTAATCTTTGATTAAAATTGTTGATTATACAAGATTTTTGTACCGGTCTCTTCAAAGAATTCTGTGAGGACATGAAGTATAATGACTGCAGCATCAGAACCACGAACTGTATATTTTGCAATAGGTAATTTGTACAAGAAAATCCAATACCGAGGAACACACATTGTGCATCTTCGAATGTTTCCGACGTTTTTGCTGAAGTGCAAGACAAATTTTTGGAGTTAAGGGATGACTTCGCAGTTGACGACATATCTTGCTAATACTTTCGGTCTTCGGTAACCAAATCACAAATCAAAAATCAACTGGATGATTATTATATTTAGTTGATGTTTCACATGGTTCACATAGTTCAGTACATGTTCCGCAGCAAAATTTTCTTGCATTACTTCATTGGGTGGGATGCAAGCTTTGTAGATAAAAATTCTAGCAGATACAGACTTCCACAAATAAAGTTTAATAAAATAACTTGAGATACAAATCAAAATCAAAGTTGTTGAAATTTGTTAATAATGTAATGCTATTTGCCTTCTAAAGAAATTTAAAGATATCTGTGCTTACTGCACGTGTTTATAAAGCAATTTTTACATTAATGCAATTCTAGAGTGTTGCATTCAGTTTCACATCAATGTATGTGTATTACCATGCATACTAATATACTCAACCGTTACCTGATTTTCAAAGATGTAATATATTAACTGGTAGTCCATTTTATAAACGTGTAGAACTGTAACAATTCCTATTTACCTAAGTGTTTTGTATAAACCAGCGGGCATACTTCAGAAAGGGTGTATGTATTAGTGGTAGTTGAATGCGGACGTGTACAACACCCTCCTATTGTTGCTCATTTCCTGTGATTTCGCCTTTAAAGTAAAGTATTGGTTTCTGTACCTCTACTTGCACGCTACGTATGCCAAAGTGCCACCGAACATGTTTTTAGATATAATCTCCGTGCTTTATAAAGAAAGCGGTAATACAAGTGGAACTCGATTTTTCCTGAATATCGGTTGATTTGCTTATATGCATAATGAAAGGATTTCTGAAGGAAGGAACAGCTGTTAGGGGAATTTTTAAGTTTGATTATGGATTTCCTGTTTTATATTTCTGTTCCTGTTTATATAATACATTTCGATAAATATGTTTGGGAAAACTTAATATGAGAAAAAAGGCTATCAGCATGTCGCGTAAAGTTATAATGGTAACTATCGTATATATCGTTAGAGTTGTAAATTAATAGGAAATTTTTCTAATGTTTTTACTGCATGCTGTATAAATTACTCTGAAGTATGTAGTATCAACCATGGATTTTTATGATGCAATATGTCAATTGATGTTATTGTTTTCTAATGGGTCAAATTTATTTACCACGAATTAGTCAAAAGGAATGAAGACAAGTTGAATTTCCCGCCAAATTTTATTTTCTTTAAATTGACCAACCTGTGGTTTACTCATAGGCGTTTCAATAAACATTTCGAAGTGGGTGCACAAGCCAATGTATCTAATAAGAAATTTCTTTATTCTTACACAAAACAAAATAATATTTCTTTTAAAAGTATAATACAAGAAATATATCGTTAATAAGCAAATCAAATTCCCAACTTCACTTAAATATTTTATTTATACTTATATTTAAGTGAAGTTCGGAATTTGATTTGATTATGATATAATAAACTTCGCTAGCTACTTATCATACATAAATATAACGTTATTATTATAATTCTAATAATTGTTCAAAATGACTACCATCACTTTCTAAACACAAGTCTATACGCCTTTTCATGTAGTCAAGTAATGCTACCAAAGTATTAACATCGATATTTCCTATTTCCCTAATAATAGCTTTTTGCAACTTTTCTAAACTATGTAACCGATTCTTATTCTTTAAATATCCAAATAAGAAGTAATCTAGTGGTGTCAAATCAGGTGATCGTGCAGGCCAGATTCCTCTAGTAATTAATATATCGTCATAAAATTGTTAGTTCGCCATCATGCAATGTATAGGTATATGTCAATAGTTGTGATCTCACCTGTATATGTTGAGTTTTGATGTGCGGTGTATATTTTGGCAATGTTTTGCTCATGATGTCATGCAGTAAAAAGGCACTGGCCAGGTTATATAAAGGCCGTGTTTTGCTGTTAGAATCCACTTACTCACTAACTCTCTTCCCTTTCGTTCCTGACTGCCGGAGCCGATTTAGTTGGCCAGCACATCCTGTCCGTTAAGAGAGTCGAGTTTAGTTGGCCTCATACAACCCCGAGTATTCTGTATAGTGGGCCGATCTAGTTGGCCTCTTCAGAATCACCACCGTCCGTTCGCAAAGTGGGCCGAATTTAGTTGGCCTCTGCGGAATCACCACCGTCCCATTCGCAGAGTGGGCCGATTTAGTTGCCCTCTGCGTTTCCTTCCGGTGAGGTGTCGAGATTTTGTTGACTCTTACAAGCACACGGTTATCCCGTATATGACTGTCAATATAATTAATATTTAAAGGCTAATTTTTACCTATTCGGAGGAACTTACCTGGATACCTGGCTATATCTGTTGCCCCAGTATTCTGTTCTGTAAACCGCCGGTTTTATTATTTATGCATTTTGTAGACATTTCGTTTGACTTCTATCAACTGTGTACGAACAAGAATTTCTTTTATTTTGGTTATGTGAATAAATGTATATACCTATATTAGAACCCTACCTGTTTTTTTTATTCATGTTACCCCGTGGTTAAAATTCGTTGATTTGTAAACGGGAACAAGCTGTGTTTATTAGATAATTAATCCTCCGTGTTACAATAACAACGTGCTGTTAAATGACTCATCGCAGTACGCCATCTAGCGACCCACATCACAACTTAGTTCGAGTCGAATGCGGTACAGAGAGGTTAGAGGGTGGCGCGTTAGTTAAGTACTGTCACTGTTATTTAGTGTTTTCATTTACATAATTATCTAAATCCCCGGAATCCGAAAGTACCGTTGCAAGTTTTTGCCAAAGCATTGCCTAAAGTTGTTGCAATGTCAATGTTATTCTTTAAAAGTTTTTGGATAATAAAAGTTCTTCGTTTAAATATTAGATATTCTAATCCGCACAGCATATCATACAAATTCTTGACCTGCTACGACAAGACATTTTTGATCGTTGTGACTGTACGTACTGGAAGACAGTATTGTACTAATGCCTATAGCTTACTAATTTATATCCTAAATTATACACCTACTAGAGATACAATTACCGTGTAAGTTCCAAATGTTCTATTCGTTTAAGTAACGTGTTCCATATTTGGTGCACCACGTTATAAGTACGCATTGCTACAGACGGTACATTTGTTTTACTAACCTAAACATCATAAATTTAACTGACAATCTTTTTGTAGATATCATAAATACACCCATTTTTATTGTTTACTGTTCTATTATTACAATTTAGTAGCAATCATAAATCAAGAGTATATGTCCGTGCCTTGCACACACCTGGTTTCGGATAATTGTTATAAAGGAAGGTAATTAAAATTATTATGATTTCTAATTTTATAGCGTAAACATCGTATAGTAATTTCAGAAGTCCTAAAGGATCGTTGTTGGCCATTACATCTACAATTATAAATTCCTGAAATGTGCAATCGTAAGATATCCCACACAAAGATGCTTGCATACATACATAGATAAGTAGGTAATTTTATAGTATTAATTCTCTTTTAAGTTGGCGCCCCGTTATAATAGAAAGAGCAAGTAAATATGTATATTTTGTTCTATGTACACATTTACGTTTGATTATCGAAACGTGTTAACGATATCATGAAAAGATGTATGGATAATCTCATGGCCATATTATATTCAATGTTCGCACAGTCACTTGTGAAGATCATTCGTTATTTTCATAGTTATGTTTACAGCATATTGTGAACGTATTATTATACAGAGTGTCTGAAAAGTTTGTATTTGGATATTTTTAAATATTTAGGTTTTTGGAAAATTGGTTTCGTTCATTGTTTTTTATTTGTTGTCCTAGCTCGGTGCTGAAGGTAGATATCCAAAGAACGATATCAAAGAAAATGATAATGATGATGATATATATATGTCAGAAATGATGAAGCGCATTTTCGGAATTTCTTTTTTAGATACATAAGCTCAATTTATTTAAGTGGTATTCTGTATGTTTGGCTATATTCATAAATTCTTCATTGCTATGTTTCATCTTCAACTTTTTATGATATTTCGTACTTTTGATAAAATTTTGAGGAATCGTTGAAAGCATTACGAAAGGAAAAAGATAGGCATACATATATAAATCTCTAATGGGCGTAATTGCAGTGGCTTCCGAAGCTGTAGTGAATCCAAATGTAACAAAAAAATTAACAAAGATATATAACTGGATCCTGCTTTTCATGCCCTTTTTAGTCCTCTTTCGATTCTTCACGTAGCCTTATGAGAACAAATCCCTTTTTGTTAACTCCAATGATCTAGCTGTTCATTCTGTTGTATCAGCCTGATCGATTAATCTGTTCTCAAAGAGGTTATTCAATGTCTTAGAACTAGTTTTTAGGTAGTTCTGTTGGGAAGTCCAATATCGTCACCAATATTGTGTTTGAAGATGAAGCCAGATGGAAGCGAGATGGAATTTGAATGTTCGAAATATACCGTGCACGTGTGAACCTACAAAAGATGTAATGCTATTGTCGAATCAATTTTTTGCCGAACAAATGAGTAAAAAACGTCGAAGGATGGCAAAAACATAATAAAAACAAACAGAAGCCCAGAAGAATATTGCCTAAAATACCAATTTGAATAAATACAAAAAATTTCTATAATAGGCCCCCATGGTCTATTGCTGCAATCACTCTGCTAACGAGAGTACAAAAAAAGTATATCAATCGTTAGCAAGGTGATTCCAACAATAGATCATGAGCGCCTCTTATAGGCATTTTTGGTGTTTATTTAAATGAATATTTTAGACAATATTCGTTTGGGCCAAAAGGACCAGAGCAGTATCATGACACGAATAGGTATGAAGGACATAGATAAAACTTGATACCTTCTGATTTTTTCTTGGAATATATGTAAAGTTGAATGAACTTCGGTAGTACAAAGGAAGTTCACAGGTATATCAAATCCAAGTTTGGGTAAAGGTTTCTGAAATAATCTTTAATTATTGCAAAACAGAGGCGTGATACTTTGAACATCTCTCTTGGCTCCTTCCTGAATTCTTCCTTGGACTATATGTGAAAATTTTGGCGAACTATGATCCTGGCTCATCTAATCTTGACACATTGGTTTGATGTGTAATCCAGGGTATGCGGAGCATTCTCCGCCAACACCACATCTCGAATGCATCGATTCACTACTCACCAGATGATTTTATTGTCCATTATGCAGAGCCATCTGGAAATATACGGAATACCAAATTATTCACCAGCGCCCTCTTGGTATTTCTGGTTATAAATCTATTCATCCAAATATTTGTGAAGTTCGACATTGCTGTTTTAGCTAATATTATCCGTCTTCTTATCTCACCTTCACATACACATCAAAGCGTTTATTACTTCTGTTTTGTAGATCTCTTAGCTGTATGGCAAATCTGTATTTTTATCTTCTTTTTTGTGTGCTTTTATGACTTATCTCATACCTATAAAGGTCTACTAGATGAATAAACTATTGTTATTGTTATTATTACTGCCGCTGCCAATTATCATAAGCATTGTTTTCGTTAGGTTAAGACCTAGAGTACGACTCTCGTTGGTGACCAAATAGAAGAGTATTGTCATCTCGTCTTCTCCTTTTGTTATCAAGGCTGGATCATCCGCATATCTGAGATTATTTATCATTTTTCCATTGATGGACATTCCTCCTGTAAAGATGTCCAGGGCTCGTCTCATTATGAATTCACCGTAAGTGCTAAATAGTATCGGCGACGAAATGCATCTTTGGTGGACCCCTCTCTGTACCTTGAAGGTATCAGATGTTCTCCTCTCGAAGCACACAATAGATAGGTTGCTATTACCAATATTCAAGATATCACGATTTGATTGAGTTGTTCATCTGTACCAACAATTTTTTTAATACAATAAGTAGAGACCAGATACTAGAGAGAGGTAGACGAAAAACAAGACAACACAACCACAGATTTATAATAGTTGGTCAAATGGATATCGGAAATAAATAATTGCGTAATTTTGTTAAAAAATAATCATTTCTTTGTTCATTTTACTGTATTTGCTCTGAACAACCAAATAAAAGAACAACTGTTTTGACGATGAACATACTTACATTGCCATATACAGTCAGTCAAAAAAGTCTCCATACACTACTCTTTTTGCAATACATTTTCTCGTTTTGTCTTTTTATTTAAATTTAAATAGAAGTATCTGTCATCTAGTAAAGCCATTTGAAACACTTTATTTGAACATTAAAGTAACTGAACAATATTAGCGACAAAAATTACGTCAAAAAAGTCTCCATACACAGAAAATGTTCGTCAGCACCATTAATAATACGGTATTTCACAAGATAATCTCCCTCACGTATCACATGACACGACTGAATCATTCTTGTATGACAGGCCAGATTGAAGTCAGCGTTTGAATAGTAGCAGCGAAATGAGTCCTAAAAATTGTGAAATTCAAATTTCTGTGAGAAAACTAATGGTAGCTTTATGGAAAGAAAAATTAGAAATATTGCTAAAATAATTGGCAAATCACATGCGACTGTACAGTACGTAATAAATCATAATAAATTCACCGCTTCTTATAAACCGCAGCCACGTTCTGGCCGTCCTAAAAAATTAACTACACTGGAAGAGTCTAGTGTTGCGAAAAACTTTAAAATAAACCCTAAACTCAGTGCCCCAAGACTAGCAGAAGACATTAAGGATGAGATTTCAAAAAATGTTTGCCCTCAAACTATAAGAAACTGCTTGCATCGAGCAGGTTACAACGGTCGCGTTGCCAGAAGAAAGCCTTTCATGTAAGCCAAAAATCGAAGAAAACGTTTAGAATTTGCCGGAGAACATGTTAACAAAACAAGTGAGTTTTGGGAGCACGTTGTTTTTTTTAGTGACGAAACAAAAATTAACCCTTTTGGATCAGATGGCCGGGATAAAGTTTGGAGAAAAAAAATACAGCTTTGAATATTGAAAATGTTTGTCCAATAGTAGCTTTGGATGCTTAGGAGAAGGCAATATTTTATTGTGGGGGTGCATGTCAGCCAATGGAGTAGGCAATTTAGTCTTCATTGACGGCATTATGAATCAACATGCTTATTTAAACATTTTGAGAAACAACTTACATCTAAGTGTTCAGAAATTGATTGATTGATTAGAGGGGCGGTATTTATTAGAACAAGATAATGATCCCAAGCACACTGCTAGGCTTGTGCGTGAATGGATGATCCATAATGTCCGCCAACACACCACTGCAATCACCGAACGTAAATCCGATAGAACACTTGTGGGACGAATTAAAGCGCCACGTTAGAAAACACCAGGTTACAAATAAAGAAGAACTGAAAAATCGAATAAGAGACGAGTGGGAGAATATTCCACCAGAAATTACAAGAAAGATTGTATTAAGTCTTCCAAAAAGGCTTAGTGCTATCATTAGAGCAGATGGAAATTGTACAAAATATTAACGGCCCAAAATAATTACAATTTACCGAAATATTTGTTAGTGTATGGAGACTTTTTTGACGTAATTTTTGTCGCTAATATTGTTCAGTTACTTTAATCTTCAAATAAAGTGTTTCAAATGGCATTCTTTGTGTTTTAAGTATTCGTAAGGAGATTACCTATACTTAGATGACAGATACTTCTATTTAAACTTGAATAAAAAATGTAATGCTAAAAGTGTAGTGTATGGAGACTTTTTTGACTGACTGTATGTACATTACCTTTTGAAAACAATTCAGAAGAACTATAGCTAATATTATTGTATTTCTAAAAGTATGGTTAATTAAAATAAAAAAGGATGCAGGAATAACAGAAGAATCTACATTACAAAAGAAACCGAGGACATGAGGAGAATATCGAAACGAAATTCAGAAATGTGACACAAAAAAATATAAATTGAATACAATTTATTCAATGTGAAGTAATCCTTTATTTGACGCTCTTCTTCATTACATTCAAAATTCTATTCTGTATCGCGTTAGAATTAATTCACGTTTTGAGTTTATTCGAGAAAAACTTGTATTCGTAAAGATATATGTAATAGAATTATACAGTCGACAAAGTTGGCGTACGAAATGTTTCGTACCTGATTAGTGTCGAAGGGTGCCCAAATATGACAGAGATAAATAAGGGTTGCTCTAAAGTAGTACACCGTGGATGGAAACGAATTGCTTTTGTAGGTCAAAAGTTACGCGGCAGCCCTACTTTACACTAATGAGTTAGAATTAGAGTAATTGGGGACATTGTTAACTACATTGTTATTAATTTATAAAGCGTTATTAGTCTACGGCCAATTTTAATTCCACTAGTGGTTTATTCTGGTTTTCATTACTTTAAGTATAATTACGAAAGCAAGATCACGCAGGTAACCTTAAATATGTCATGTGACGTACTAATGTATACAAAAAAGAAATTGTAGTTTTCAGTTATAAGCAAATTCGGTCCAGCAAATATCTCAAACTTTTTCAGTTTACAGGCTAAATGCAATTTAAGCGAATAAGACGTTGAGTCGAAAAGCTTCAAACAGGAAGTACATTCTTTGTGTACCCGGTTGGAAACCCACATTAAACAACATTTACCAATACATTATAAATTTGTAAAACCCTTTCTTTCATCAGATTTACCTAAAATATATTATGTGGGAATAGCGCAACCCTTTGGAGTAAAGGGTTCCGTATTTCACACGAAAATTTTGTACAGAAGTTGTATTTTTACTGATTTAACGAGTTTTAAACCCTTTTTAAGAGGTTATAACCCTTTTTGTATAACTGGCGAATTAAGATTCCATTCATTGCTTATTTAGGTGGATTTGTGTGTGTAGAATGACACGGTTTACATCAAAATATAGGGTTACTGGTGGGTTGGAATGTTTATCATTAAAATAACGTAAAAACCAAAATAAAATAAAGAAATAATCAACTTCTCGTGTTAAAAAGAAATTAGTAACAACATATGTTTTTATTATTGAAGTTCAGTAAAAAGACTTTTGTACTTCTTACCATTTACGCTTATTTTGTAATTTAATTATTGATTATCAGGAGGCCTTAGTAGTAGCTTTTTAAACAGGCGATGGTTATAGAAACATAATGAGCAAACCGTAACATAAATAATTAATAACGTCCATGATTGTGTTACTTGTGCATGAAAAATTTTAGCAAAGTGGGCACTGCATGTTTCTTAAACATTCGTTGGCCTGTTTGCAAGGTTTTGTTATCAGTCAAGCTAGTGTATTCCCTTACTAGTTCGCAGGTACCAGTTTCGAATCACGGTATGTCTTTTCTGAATTTCGCTTACTCTAGTTGTCCAAATTTCATGGTAAATACAGAAAGCTAACAACTTAAGTTGGTCTACAGCCGCAGGCGTAATAATAATTCATGGGCAGCCGATCCCGCTGTAATTGGCAATAGCTGTTGGGGTTGTTAAGGTGCTGTTAAAGTATTCGTTATTATTAGTATTACCAATTTAAAGCGGTCTTCTTGTGTCACCATCCAAAAGGTCCAAATTTGACCTACGCAGCCGGTGCAATACCTGCATAAATAGACTGGATGAGCAGAATATCAGATACAGTAGTATTATGCTAAAATTCTGATTAGGACAAAAACAAGGAAAAGCGTTTGCTTGGGTGCGCGAGAATAAAGATCGCGATTGGAGCAATGCTGTGTTTACCGATCATCAGTCTGGGTATAGGTTCCCATTAAGAGGGCTTGGTCAAATGCTGTTTATGGGACACTGTAATGGACCGTAAAGCATCCTTTAACCCTTTTGATCCTGTAGGGGCAGGTTGTCCCATAGAAATTCTGATATCAACAAAAAGTATTTAAATGCTTACAAATATATTGGGATCTGGAATTTCAGTACTCTACACTCACTGGTCTAAAGGCATTCAATATATAATGCACATATGTATAATATACAATGAAACAAGGCGTTCTAAGATGCCGTTTATAATCTTTTTAATAGCGGTGGCAAAAAATATGATAACGATTGGAAAATCTCAGATGGGGGAAAAAAGTAAACTAATGAAAAGAGGAAGGCCTTCAAATAGAACAAAGTTTATCGAAAATGTTGGGGATCATTTACCTCTTTCAGGAACATCCAGAAATTCAAGAAAGAAAAAAAGGACGAAAATCAGTTGCCAAATGTGCGTAGTAGCGTTTTGCAAAGATTGTTTTGCAAAATATCATTCGTAAATACATCTTCTACTGTACCTATACATAAAATAATACATAAACAGTTATGGAATTTTTTGGCACAATATATTTGACCATTTGACTACAATAAAATATGATTGGGATAATACGTTCCAATTGATTTTCAGCGATAATCAGTAAACAATATAATTGTTTAATTAATTTAATTCTTTTTTGTCTTACTAAATTGCCAGTAAGTTTTATAGCCAATAAATTTTTCATGAATTATGAAAATTAAAAGATCGTATTGAAAGAGCAGCTTGCGAGGTTTTAAGACTTTATGCATCTTTACCAACAACCTGAACACCACGATTATGATTAGGCTGGAAACAGAACTCCTAAGATTGGCAAGAAAGTGGTTTGGAAGTTTAAATAAAACTTGGAAACTGATAGAAGATAACGCCCCAAAACATCGCAGCCGCTTTTGCACAAGTTGGAGCCATGAAAATGGTGAACTGTGATGTCCGGGCGCGAATTCTATAGAAAATGCATGATACATCACGAAACGTAAACTTAAAGCACTAAAGCATATATCTTTCGCAAAACAGCTATCTGACCATGTTCGCAAAATATGGCGCTCTTTTCCAATATCTTATCCAGAGAAGTTAGGGGATTCATAAATTTTTGATTGACTGTTCTTTTTAAAAAAGGCGCGATGTTGTTACTAGACACACTGTATTACAATACTTTCCCAATATTTTGTAAAGTCATTTGAAGATTCCATAACGATATCTGCAGTGACCCAGTATCACCACTTTGCAGCTGAACAATCATGTTTTAATCATGTTTTAGAAGTTAATATTAATCAGAATTTCGTTTGGTCGTACTACGTATGTACAAGTATGAGAAAATGTATTTGGAATTAAAAGATATTCAATATAATCGTGATTAAGACCAATGTACTATGTTTTCTGTGACTTCAAGAAATCATTAGGTATAGTAGTAACACTAATACGTAGTTTAAAAGAATATTAAATCAGAAAAATCTAATACTTTGCTTGTATTTTGCCTTGGCCATAATAACACATCTGGAGATTATCTCGTCGGTGTCGTTTTTTGCAGTATAAAAGGTTTATATAAAAGTTCTGTCTTATGGCACCAATTGTAAAATTTGACCATTCAATCCCTTATATAAAATTTAATCGAAAGAACTCAGATGTTTAATGTGATTTTTGAAAGCATAAGCATGGAGATGTAGTGAGACTGTCAGAAGTGGAAAACCATGTTTTTGCTGCTATAATACACCACTTATGTGCGATATTGTAATATGCTGCTCCAACATGTGGGATGTTCCAGATAATAACAATAATACCATAGTTTTATCCTGAAGATTTTACAAATTTATTTATTTATTTATAACACAGAATTCAAATAACATAAATTCCTTATATGTATAATAATATACATAGTAAGTTACGTATAATATAATAATAGTACTAGTCTAAATACAATACTAATGATAAATACAATTGGGAAGGAAGGATAAATATTTATAAATATTTAGAACGCCAGGGGCAGCATGCATAACTTCAAAGAAGAATTAGATAGTGTCATACAACGCAGTTAGAGGAAGCACTAATAACTCTGATTCTCTCCAACATAAAAGAACAGTTTTGCTAAACATAAAAACCTAGATCGGGATTTTCCGAATACCTCAATCTTATCGTAGTAGTTATTATACAATCTACAGATTTTGTTAATAGGTTACAGAGCATTTCGATCACCAACCAAGGGCGGGAGAGATCTTGAGCTGTAGTATGGCACGTGGAGACGGAAGAGAGAAAGCGGTGTAGCATTATTGTAGATATTGTTAAATATTTTATATAAGATGTTTAGCATACCCACCCATGTACGATGCAGCAAACGAGGCAGTGCAAATTCTTTTCGAATGTGGTCGTACGATTGAAAGGGCGGCCTTTGACCGTGTCTTTTAAAATAAAGATAACTCAAAAATTTGTTTTGTATTTTTTCAATCAAGTCGATGTCCTTCCCGGTCCAGGGAGCCCATGTTGCTGAGGCAAACTCTAGCCTACATCTAACAAGTGAATTATATAGTAAAATAATGGATCTAATATTATTGAAGTGTTGTGTATTACGGTTAACAAAACCCAAATTCCTGCAGGCCACACATGTAATAGTTTGTATATGTTTAGAAAACCGAAATGTAGATTCGAAAGTAATACCTAGATCCATTACTGTCTGTTTTAGCTTTAAACTTTCTTCCGAAGCTTGATAATCAAAGAGAATTGGTCTGGTTACTCTTGTATAGCTCATACCAGAGCACTTGCCAACATTAATAGGAAGCATATTGCGTTGACACCAGCTAGTCAACCCATCAAGGTCCCTCTGTAATAAAGTAGAGTCAAGGGAAGTTTTGATTTCCCTAAAAAATTTGCAATCATCTGTTTATAACAGACAAGTAGAGTTGCTAAATAAATTTACTAGGTATATCATTAATAAATATAAGAAAAAGAAGGGGACCCAAGTTACTCCCCTGAGGGACACCTGATAATACCAGAAACGGTTCAGAAAAACATCTATTGTAGCAAACCACTTGTCGTCTATTAGACAAATAGGAAGCAATAAGTAAGAGCGCATTAGAGAAACCAAAAGAACTGTATTTCTGTAATAAAATATCATGATCAACCCTATCAAAAGCCTTTGCAAAGTCAGTATATATTACATTCACCTGGGATCTGTCTGTAACAATCCTAGAGACTGCATCACTAAATATCAACAAATTAGATTCAATTGATCTGCCATTAATGAAACCATGTTGTGTGTTAGCTAATTTGTTTTTAATTTGACTATAAATTTTTGTAAACAGCACTTGTTCAAAGATTTTTGAAGCCGTCGAAAGAATGCAGATTGGTCGTTTTGGGGACAGGTACAGGTAATTTAATCACTGCTACATTTCAGCTAATCTTTTACAAAGAAGCACATAATATGATAGATGAAATTATAATTCTAAATTGTAAACAAGTAGTCTGAAATTAATCTTATAACACAGTTTTCAGAGTTGTAGAGTATTGTTTAAATAGAATGTTTTGCTGGTGTTGTTTACTGTCAACATCTAATATGACCATATCAGAAAAAACCGGTTTTTGCTTCTAATTTATGCTTTAACTACAACTAATCAACGAATATTTTAAATTTATTGCTGTTAATGGATTGTTAAGGAAATTGAAAATATCGCGATATAATTAGAAGTCTAACCGTTTTCCAATAAAGATCTCATTAACGCAAATTAATTACTAATTTATTTATTGTGTACACGCCTATTGAACATCTATCAAAACCGACCGTAGCGTAGATAGGTAGCTAGATATACATATATTTTAGCCATACCGTGTTGGAAACGAACAGTCAGTCAACAAATAATAATATATTATAAAGTAACCGAATATAGCAAGAGTCTCACGTTGCATCCAAAATATCACGCGTTACTTCTGGTATCGTGTGTCTTCATTCATCTTTACGATTTTGTAATTTGACTATCCGACTTTTTCTACACATATACTTACATACGTTAATTTGTCATGTTCATTCATAAATAGAGCGCACGCCATTTAATTTTTTTCTTCAAGCTCGCTCTAATTATGTAGTTAACGTAAATTGAGATGAATTATGGTCGCAGAGCGTGTAATTATGACAATTGAATGAAATTGGCTTTTTATAAAAATGGTAATGTATCTAACGCCTTATGTAAGAGTACAGTTATGCGTGGAATAAAATTGTTTTAGATATACTATCATCTACTACCGTATGCACATATATGGATACATATTAGGGCCCATAATTATCAAATTAAATACGAATTCTTTCCAAAGGAAAATACAAATTTTGCTGTAAACGGATTTTGTTTTCCTAAAGAAATATGGAGGCAATTTTATTAGCTGCTTCGTAATGGAATAAATCTGAATGTGAGATTTTAAACAGCTTTTCAAAGCAACTAATTGCTGACTGACATCAGCTGACAATATTTTATTATTTGTAATTATTCATTATGGGTTCCTTTTTTACAAGAATTTCACCTCAGAATTTCACTTCAGATTGTGGATTGGGCGTACACCCGTTATGATTGATGTTAAACGTCAAGACAAATACATTTACAGAAATTGCAGCAACTTACGTGTACTAGGAATTATATTAGCAATAGGCACCAGCACAATTGATTTCATAGGGAACTTGCGCAAAAAGTATGTGCCCATGGGAAGAAATCGAACGAGGAAGAGGACACTATCATCCTACTTTTACAACATGGTGGACAGTTATCTCCAAGGAGCAATGTTAACAATTGAAAACATAAGTGAGATACAGGTTACATACAATAGGAATCCGTGTTGAGCCCAATGCTGTGGAATGTGTATTATAACGAAATATTCGTGCTGGTAGTACAATTGGGACTACATTTAATAGGGTACTAAAGTATTAGTAAGTGGAGTGGCTCGAAGAGAAATAAGTTAATATTGTCACCCAAAAAACTGAATCGGTACTCCTGCTTGGTGGAAGAAATGTTGAATAAATAACTATAAGAATGAAGAAGGCGATGATACAAAGTCGTGAAAGCTTGCAATACTTTCGTGTCCACCTTCTGAAAAACCTTAAATGGATAGAAAACCTGACCCAAATTGATCAAAAAAGAGAGCATTGGAATTTTTATGTCCAGAATCGTCATAAAGATCCAATTCACGCTCAGAATTGGAGAGCGCAGCGAGTGCAATACGATGCTATTATACAGTATGCACTAACTGTAAGATATATAGAGCATAGACTCATAGATCTTGTGTGCAAAAGAGGTTTGATATTAATTTGAGTAGTTCTGACCACAAAGCGATGATCCTGAAAAAAATGTTGGACCATTGGTAAGGGTGGTGGAGTATGAAAACGGGTGGTCTGTCTGGACCAAGAGTCTGATGAGGGATCCTAGATGTACAGGAAACATGGACAGGTAAACTACCAGGTGTCGCATTTCCTAACTTTATAGCTGCTTCCTGGTACCCTTTTTGGCTAAAACAAAAACTTGAGTGCTGCTACTGTGTAATTGTCAAAGTGACACGAGTCGAAGTCGTTATGCAGGAAGTATTAGTGAAATTATCGATTTTAATTCAAAGCTCGTATGGTATTTGATTAGATTATTTTACGTAATACAAAATGAAATTTATCTAAACTCTTTATTTATTAATTCATGTATAAATTAGACTAGAACTATAGAAATGTCTATCCTTATTAACCGCAGTTCTATAAATACGCCTAGTTATTCTACTATGAAAATTATGGATAAATTACCGCTGTAATTTCGAGTTGCTTCAATAATACGTGAATCTGATTGGTTTATATTTGTTTGTGTAAAATAATCTATAATATTCGCCTTCTATTAAAGTGGAAAAATAAAGACGAGATCGTTTGTTTGAAATGATTTCTACAATGCAAAAATTTTGAGGTTGAACGTTATGGTTATATCGCACACGGGTTCCAAGCATAACAATAACCATTCGTAAAGAAAACTGAAAGATATGTTAACGTCGAAGTATATTCCAAAAGTTAGAAGCTTCTAAAGTAAACTGTAAAACGATCCGTGTGCAGACTAACAGGTAATTTACCATTCGTTACGATTGATTTAACAGGAATAAGTAAAACCAATGTTTGTAGTAAAAAGGTTAATACGGCTGTACCTAATTAGTTATGCACACAACTTCAGCAATAAAAAGAGTTTCGTGTCCGCATCGATTTTATGATAATTGCCTTTTGTGCGCGAAAGCACGCTAGCTGATTTGGTAGCAGTTCGAAAATTTGCCGTAGTCACGGTCATAGACAGATTCGCCACAGGTATTTCGAATGTTAATAAATCAGCGTTGGAATGCAGTTTTTCATTCACCGCTCGCTGTAAATTGTTTTAATAGGAAACACATGTACACCTATGCGTACGTATAAGGGTTATACAAATTTCGTAACCGACTCTTTGCCAAACAAAGAAAATTTGGCTTCGTGTATATATGTAGGTAACCAGCCTAAAATACCACTTTTCAAATTACTATTACTGAAATTATTCAATAACACCTGTAGTAGAAAGCTTTGCTGGTTACATTAAGTAAAAACATATTCGTGTAGTAATAATTATGGCTAAATGTCTAATAAATCATAATTATTATTTTCATAAATTGCTTATTGAAAAAGGCAGTGAAAAATAAAGTTTCTTGGTGAGTTAATTTCAAATTTTTCTACTTACTACTTTTTCATTTGACAAAAAACGATTCTAAATTTACTCTTCTGAATAGAGAATAGAGTATTAAACCTATGAGTAGGCAAAAGAATATAGAAACTACACAAAAATCATGTGCCATAGGGACACACAAATACAAGTTGGCGCTGCACTACTACAGATAGTCTAGTGATAAACTTTTGTAGAAAAATAGTTTTCAAATTAACTGATTTTTCATATTATACGAGTGTTTAGAAATTAGTGTAAATATTACCATAATTCGTTATTCGTGGATCATTATTCTTCGTATCTTAGTAAAATAGGTCAAGACTTTAATAATGGAAAGGATTTTGCAGAAGTATAATGTATTGTATTTCCAAAATACTGCTCAATGTATTTAGAAAACAGAAGCTTCTTGTTGCAAAATTTCTATATAGTTCTGTAAAATATTAATCTTGCCCAAGATATTTCTTTCAACTGTAAGTTAGAACAGGACGTGGAACATTTGAGAGAAGCTATAACGAAATCAGTTGCCAGCTAACCTCGAGAAGACCACCCAAGCACACCTCTTGGTGGAATGAAACTTTAGCATATCTCAGAGCTGGGGTACGGCGTTTGTTCAACAGAGTAATAGTAGACGCTGGTTGGCAGAAATATCCGGAAAAGCGGCCTAGAAGGAAGATTAAGTATGCTAAAATACAAAACTTTCATTTCATACGCCGGTAGAAGCAAGGATTCACAGAGCTGTGGTAAAAAGTAGAACAATATGTGTGATGGCTTTAAAAAAACTAGATGACAGCTACGCGAAAGGGGAAACAATGCGAGGTCACCTGCTGCATGGTAGCAGGTAAACAAATCTGGAAGTAACAACAGAAAACACCAGAAGTCTCAAACTAGAGGACTGGAGCTTGCTAGAAGGACCTGTACACGACAGCACATGGAGTCAACGATAAACACCTTCCATACTCCTGCAGAAAAGACAGTAATAAGAACGCAGCATCTTGTAAATTTAGCAAGAAATACACTGAGGTTGGTATATGTACAGCAAAGCTGGAAAAGGAAAAAGTCACCTTCATACCAAAAATACCGAAAGAGGATTGGACCAACCCCAAATCCTTTAGACCTATTACCTAGACATCTTTTCTATTGAAAGCAATAGACACAGTAATAGATAACTATATGTATTAGAATGAAGGTTTCCACTCGATAAAAGTCATGCATACACTATAAAATTCTTTTGTTAACTATTTTTCAGAAATTTGTTAAGTTGCTACAAACGGTCGAAGTCCGTTTGACATTTTGATCTACGCTAAACTGGCAGTATATGACAATTGATTAAAAATATCCTCCAATCTGTTGTTGAGTTAAACGTAACCAAATTTATGAAGTTTCACGATTTAAAAGACCCAGTTTTTGTGAATGATTAGAATTTCAGAGATTTGGAGTTTTAAGCGTATTTTCACAAACGGCCTCAGTATTGCACTTAATCAAGATATGTTGTAACTAATCCAGGGATTTTAGATTGGTTGTATTAGTAGGGAAAGTTTACCTAAAATGGGATACTAGCACAGATCACATATGAAATAATAGTCTTACACTCCGCATAAGTTTCGTGGATCCATCTTTAACAGGAACTGCACCGAATCCACTGGTCACCAGGTTTCCTGCTTTGAAAATCTACTTCATAATAAAAGCACATATCTCGTTATAGAAGCGCATGTCGTATCCCATTTTATCCATAATCCATACATGTGAACAAATAATGCCTCAGGTGTTCCATATAAGAATATAAAATTTAATAGATTATGTGGTCGTGGTCATCCCATTGGCCATAAAGATAAAAAGCTTATGTTTGTAGATCTAAGTTTTTACAAGAAATATGTTAAAAACTCACTTAACGGCGTTGCACCATTTACGAGTTTGGTCAAACTTCTTGAGATTACTCATACACTGGTAGGAAGTATTAGGTCAATTACACAACAGATGCTACTGTATGTACTGCAAAAATAATTAGGGTATCCCGTTTTACCACAGTATCCTATTTTATGAAAAGTTCCCCTATATGTATTTTTATGACCTTTATGGACTATGTGATAAATGTTACGTAGGTAAGACTAAACAATACTTAAAAAACGACTTTATAATCATCAATACAGTGTAACGCATAACATAACCGCAGAAACTTTGTCCAAGCATTCTAAAGAATTACGACATAACTTTGATTTTGAAAAAAGAAAATAGTTATAAAAAGAGATCAATATATGAAATGATATACATTAAAAAAGAAAATAACGCGGTCAATTTTAGAACAGATATTGAAAATTTAAGTATTATTTATAATAATTTAGTTACCTAATCAGGCCTGGATTTTATCAATTTAGGCTCTTGACTAGGTTTTTCTTGCCATGTTTTTCCTTAGTCCTGGAACAGAATTGTTAGAACTGGACAAAAAATGCAGTGATATAAGGATTTTTATGATTATATCGTTACATTTAAAAAATATCTGAATTTGTCCACGATATTGTAAACATAATCTTATATATCACTGAATTTCTTTGTCTGTAGATAATTTTGTTGATAGGCATGGCTATAATAGTTGTTTATTAATTGATACGGATGAAATGTCAATTTTATTCCACTGAAAAAGTTGTGTAACGAAAACCTAATTTGTAAAGGTTCAGGAATAAATTGATTTTTAATCGAATGAAAGGTGTTATAATTGACCTAGAAGTGGAAAAAATGGAAATCAGCAGCATAAGATTGGTTGTATTAGATGGGTTGTCACACATAAAGCAAATTTTGGTAATTAATTTTCACAAAAGCAGTGTTGTGTAATATTCTACTATCAAACTGGAAATCTTGCCAAAAATACTCGAAAGATTGCCCCAGTCCTAATCGTTGCGAAAATATCTAAAGTTTCTGTTGGAAAATATTTTAGGGTAGTTTTCGTGATTCAAATGACAGTGTAAATGAAAAAATATTGAAATTTTGTTTCGGCCTAGTAATTTTCAATTAATTCATTTATATTTGTATTTCTTAAAAATTAAGAGATACGTCTTGTATTGTATTTGTGATTCGATAATGTTTAAATCTTCTAAGATTGATTTAGTGGTAAATAATTTAGTTGCACACATTATTAAGATATCAATATTTGTAGAAGTTAAGTATATCTAGTGGCGCCATATAGTATCCAATTCCATTAACCATATAAATAACATCAATCATAAAACATTACAATCATAAAAATATATCTTCATTTCTTTGTGTTAATTTATAATAATTCGTTACCATAACGATATTACTATAATTTACTACATTGCTGACTGTTAAGTCTTAGGTAAAGTTACGGTTTCTTTAATCTTTATGATACATATACTGGTGCATCAGAGAAGACGCTACATCTGTTTATTTTTTAGGTGTCAGGGTGTCGAATTTCTAGCAAAAACTGACGACTGGATTAATTTGATTTATGGGGACATTTATTTAAACTGCTTCTTTTAAAATAACGATAATTAATGACGTATTTATATAAGTGAGAAAAGGCTTCTTCAGTGTGCGTTAGTAATAGTTCTACCGATATGTGGGATGTGTATTATAAAGTAGCGAGAGCGATAAAACAATATGCAATAGCAATATAATCGTTGATATACCTACGCAAGTTTCAATCAGTATTACATCTAATTGTAAGAAAACTTCCACTGAAATATAGTACTATACTAGCTACACGTAAATATCTAGCTGAAATAGACAATAATCTAAAACGTATGTAATAAAAGTGATAAGATGTTTATAGAAGCTATTTATTGCAGTCGCTTTAAATGAATATGCGAATATAATACTGCTTGTGAGCGTCGAGTTTTATGAATTACGCAAGACTGTTTTAAAGCGATATATCATATTGTTAATAAATAATCTGTCAAAGTCTATTGTTTTGCTGTAAAATAATACAGCTCTGTATTATCAAAATGACAATATTCTATAATACTTTAGAGTTGTAAATTGGCAGAAATATCTGAATGTGTTGCGACGAGTATGCGTATTATGATCGTAACTACGGAAACCTGGTTTTACCTGTTTCCAAACAGATTCAATGTGCATTTTACTTAGCCGATACACAATCAGCCTATAACTTCTGCATCTATATACAGGGTGTCCTGGAAAATGTGGGAAATCTCTTGGATTCAGATAGAACATTAAAAAATAAGATTACAGGTTCCCATAATTTTTTTTAGCGGCCCTCCCCACGGAGATACTCACACGAAAACAATTTTTCTTGAATAACTTTTAAACTACTTAATATAATTTAATGAAAATTTAATATGATAAACAGTAGTAAGGACCTCTTAAAATACTGCCCTTAAAATATAATTAGCTTGTTTAGTTTACCAGGGACGTACTAGGTTTTACATTTCAATGCTTACATTTTTAACACCCTGTATGGTAAGGAGTTAAAACATTAATTTGGATACCTTGAACATTAAGCTAAAGAAAAGGTACTCTTGTTCAGTGTCGATAAAATAAACCGTTTTCGAGAAAAAAATACTAAAAGAACGATGATTTCTAAATTTGTTGTCTGCAACAAACAAAACTGTTATCTGTATTAAAACCTCACTGTTTTTACAAACGTTACTATGGCACCTACGAAATATTAATAAATATTGACGTGTGCATTTTAAATCTTGACATCTTTCATATTGTTAACACGTTGATCATTTACTTCGATATTAATTTATTGAATTTTGAATATCTTGGTAAATTTAATTCGATAATGGGATACACATTTAGTGAGTATGCAGATATGCATCTTATGCATAAACATCACTTAAAATTCAAGTAATGCATTTTAACACAAATGTAATTGTGCAGTTTATTTATAGTTGAATAATAAACATTAACGACAACTAAAAATAATTATTTTGTCGCACAGATAACAATAAATTTGCTAGAAATAAAAAAATATACTGGACAAAAGTTTAAATACAATACAAAAAATATATCCCATTTGGTTAAATTTAATTAAATTGAAAGTTGTAAACTTAAACTAATATTTGATTGGCCCACGCTATCCACATAAGGCTGCAAAAAATGTTCCACCAATATACTTTTATATAGGTGCCTGTCCATTACAACATCGACAAAAGCTAAATGTACTATTCTTGCTGCTGCAATAGCTCTCCAAACCATTAAACCATCACCATGCTTAACGGTAGGTATTAGATTTTATATATAACGACGCGTTATCATAATGTAACATGATTTCCCTTCTTGGCATATTGCTGAACATAGTGGGCAAACAATTTTCAACATACCATTTAGCGATAACTGTCTTCTTCCTTCCAATTAAATTGCGGCCACCAAACCCGTACTTCGAAAAAATACTGCATACATAACCTTTTTCATAGCTCGTTTTCGCTCGGTTTCCTCATCTTCCTGTATCCAGACCCGGCTTTCTTGCCGAGCGGGTACATCAAAAAGCGGTATGTACGTTTCATCGCAAGTTACAATTTTAGAAATCATTTGATGGCCTCCCACATTTAACATATTTATTTAGTTAGTTTGTTGGCAAATTTTAAGACGTTCTGCTTCTTTTAAATCTGTCAGATGATGGGTTATAAACCGAGTTACAACCTTTTTCAAATGTAAATAAACGTGCAATATTGATATCACTTGGGTGGATCTAATCTTCAGATTGGACTCTATCATTGCATAGTTACTGTGGTTGTCCTCTTAAACCATCTTCTTCACCACAGCATTGTTTTCGACTTTAACAGCAGTTAAAGAAGGACCAGCTCCTTTTTTGTGTATCATCGACTTGCAACGTTGTTCAAATTCTTTATACTATCTGTAAACAGTAGCCAATGACGGTGCAAAATTTTCGAATGCTGATTTGAAGCTTTCCTCACACTCATACGCACGCAAGCCAATGATAATTCAATTTTTTCGAAAACAGAAGCTTTTTCTATGGACTATTTCTCAGACACCATTTAACTGGATTGCGCAAACTAAACTGCAATTGACAGATAGATTTTTCAGTTCTTAATAATTGTAGCTTATTCCTCGTATGCCTACGTACTATCGTTTTCTAATTAATTGGAATTTCTTCAGTCAAGAATATGTACTAATTTAATTACGTTGAAAAAGTTTGCTTTATAACAAAGCCTTTATTTACTAATTAGAAACTATAAAGAAAGAAAAAGTATTCTATACAGCCATTAACAGCGTAGCCACTGCTCCTAGATAATAGCCTATAGGAGATGATGCATTAAAAAATTCTTAAAACCAGTTCATTCTGATAATTTCTTTCACCTTTTGTAAAATATTTTCTTGCACTATAGAACACAGTGTCGTCTTATCGTTAGTATGTCTTAAATACAATAATCACACTAGTACTACATATCAAATATAACACATTAAATAACCATTTTTAATTTTGTGAACACCTGTTTGCAAATTCAGGCTTCAAGTAGCAACTTTTACAAATACACAATATTTTAAGAGTAATAACAAAGTTCATAAAGGTTGTTTCACAGTAATTTAAGTCAGAAAATGTGAAAATGTTCCTTTATAAGAATTTAGATTACAAACTAGATTGAATTATGTTTATGTATCACGCTTTACTGACGTTATTATTCATTTATTGGATGCGTGCACAGAGTGTCACAAGTATAATATGGTGTTCGATTAGTTTGTTATTTTAGAAACTTTTTAAGGAAGGATGAATTTTGGAAATTGATCAAAGCCTTTTGAAAGCAAAGGTGCGATTGAAACGTATGTTATAATTAGTCCAGTTAGTAAAGTTACTAGTGAGCATATTATAATAGAAATAATGTAATTATCATATCATTTGAAATACGTAAGCAGAAGTAACGATTGTACTTTGTAAAGGGATTTCCAATAAGAATGATATGATTTTGTAATGATATAGTAACCATGGTAATAAAGTTATATCTGTCTCTAGTTGTCATTTATGTTCACTAAACTCTAAATTTGAAAGTAATTTTACTTTTCGTGATGTAAAAACACCAGTAAGACGCCGAAATGCCAGAATTGTTGAGATTATTGCTGCTGTAACAGCCAGTGTTGCAGAAGATCCAAATTTATCAATTCCTGGTCATGCTCAAGAGTTAGGACTTAAAAAAAAACAACTTGGCGAATTTACTGGGGTACTTTAGAAGGTTTTCGCTGCTACATGGTTTGCAGTTTGAATACATGTCGGAGAGATCCACAATTGACGCGGTATTGAGGATCGTGAAAGGTATAGTCGAGGGTATGGAGACGGGGGAGCACGTGATGTTGGCAATGTGCGACCTCAGCAAGGCTTTTGATTGCGTAAACCATGACTTACTCGTCAAAAAGTTGGAATTTTATGGAATCCGTGGTGCTGCTTTAGCCTTGCTGGAGTCGTATTTATCTGAAAGGTGTCAGAGCGTCATGGCGGGCAATGAAAGGTCAAGATCGGTGTCGATCTAGCATGGGGTTCCTCAGGGTTTAGTGCTGGGCCCTTTATTATTTATAATTTACGTAAATGACCTTTTCTATTGCTTAGCGCCTTGTCGTCTGGTGATGTATGCTGATTATGCGACCTTCATTAGCTCCGATAAGGATTTGCAGCGCCTGGCGCTGACGGTGCGTGCGATAGAGACCCGTGCGGAGAGTTGGTACAGCGCCAATGGGTTAATGTTAAATCGTGATAAAACACAGAAAATCGTTTTCTCTATAGCTAGTGACGTGGGGGCAGGCGTGCTGGACGCGACTTTGCTTGGCGTGGTTTTGGACAGCAAATTGTGCTGGTCTAGGCATGTTGAGATGGTTCGTAGGCGGTTTTCCTCTCACATTTTTCTTTTGCGGCAGATTAAAACAATAACAAGTGAAAACATTCAACTATCTGTTTATTTCGCTTTGATCCACTCTCAATTGAGCTATGGTGTTGTTCCATGGGGAAACAGCGGTGCGGCTGTGCGGTTGTTCCGGCTGCAGAAGCGATCGGTACGCATTGTGGCGGGCGCTGCGCCTCGTGAAAGTTGTAGATCTTATTTCAGTAAATACGGCACAATGACTCTGCCATGTCTTTATATTTATTATAGTCTTCTGGAGATACACAGATATATCACGTCTTATAAGACTCAAGCTGATAATCACTGCTATAACACTAGATATGCAAACAACTTAAGAATACCAAAACTGCGTCTTACCAAATCGATCAAAAATACAACAAACGTTAATCTTTATAATGTATTACCCAGTCAATGGAGGAGTTTACACTACAGCTTGTTCAAGATCAGAATCAAAGAATTCATGTTGAAGTACTGCTTTTATTCAGTCGATGAATTTTTGAGGTTTGATATGAGAGACGTGTGAGGCACGCTCTATTGTGCCGTTTCTAGTGCCGGCGGTCTTTGTGTGTTATATTTAATAGATATGTATTTTGTTAGTTTTAAGTGATGATCAACTAGTTGGATTTTTATGTTTTTTTTTATCTTATTTAACCTTTGACTTACCACGAGTTCTAGTAATGCTATGCAATTATGTATGTACATATGTGGTCAATAAAATTATCTATTTATCTATCTATCTATTGCAAAAAGATTTAAATTTACACCCGTATAAGATTGTTTTGACCCAAGAACTTAAGGCACTGGACCATCGTCGATGCCGCGAATTTGCTACTTGGAGTTGAGAACGATTTTCGACCTTTCAGATGAAGTTCATTTTTGGTTAAGTGGTTACGTAAATAAGCATAATTGCCGTTTTTGGTGTGAAAACAAACCACAACAGATTCACGAAAAGCCTTTGCATACCCTGAAAGTAACTGTATGGTGTCGTTTATGGTATGGTGGTATCGTTGGACCATTTTTTTTTCAAAATGAGGTTGGAGATTCAGTAACAGTGAATGGTAAACCAAATTTGGATGCGCTTGATTTAGAAGATATGTGGTTCCAGCAGCACCGCACTACATGTCACACTGCCCATGAAACTATCGCCATACTGCAAGAAAGGTTTGGAGAAAGGGTAATTTCACGGAATTTAACTGTTAGATTACTTTTTGTGGAGTGATTTAAAATCTAAGGTTTTTGAAAGAGGCCACAAACACTTGATGCTTTGAGATTGAACATTGAACGCTGCATTCGTGAGATTACCTACGTCTGATTTATTGCACAAAGTCGTTGAAAATTGGATTCATCGAATTCACTCGTGTACACGCAGCTGAGGTGGACATTTAAACGAAGTCCTATTCAAAACATAAACGTTATTGTTTATACTTTAGGATAATATAAAAAGTGTGGTTATATCTGAAATCATTTCTATTTTATTCCATTTTAAAATCATATCATGCTTATTGGACAACCCCTTACCACTGTATTAAAAATATAATAGTTATATCACATTAATAATCTAAGTATAGCCGAAAGCCTACTTAGATATGCATACATAATAATTACAAACTTGTAAACAGCTAGACGGTAGACCAAAGCCTCCACAGTATTAGTTTACATCAGCCTCAGGAACGACCCAGCACGCACTATAACTTTATCAATTATAAAGTGTCTGCGTGCAATAACAATTAATATCAAGTGGTAACATAAAGAATTGATAAAGATTCGTTCCATAAACTTTTGCCGCATATTTATAGCTCCCTGTAGATGACGCGTGTTCGCTGTTAATGGTATCGTGTATCTCGATAATTTAAGTAACTTGAAATGGATAAAATTACAGGTCTGGCCCATAGCGATTAAGCATGTTAGATTTATACCTTATCGAATAAGTTGGAAAAAATGTGGTATGTGTTAGATTTTTGGAATTTTCAGTTGCGACTCAATGCGGTTGTTAATTACTAACGAATCGTTTATACATAGATAATATAGAATCAGTTAAAATGTAACCCATATAGGCTGATATCTTATGAAATGAGTCAGAGAATACAATATATCTTTTGCTGGAAACTAACAACAACTTATGACAGAACCTTATGACAAAAAAATAAGTGATGCTAACATAATATAATTAGCATAGAAAATCTTTGATTATTGACTGCTAAGAAAAATACATACATTTATTGCGTGCATTTAGAAATAGGTCTTCTTAGATATATCAGTAACGAAAAGAAGTATCAAATTTTTTGAGACATATCATTGTTTGTTTGGAAGGTGTAATTTGGCTGACTTATGCGTGATATTTTTTTTATTTTATTTTATTTATTTCATCCACTTACAATTCTCCACGTACATAACCAGCCAATGAAAATAACAAAATATAATACAACAATACAATAATGGAAAACTGCAAGAGTGGTGTTGCTACTAAAAAAGGGAAAAAGTGCAGAAGACCCATCGTCATATAGACCACTGTATTTACTAAATACGATGAGTAAATTATACGAGGGTATTGTCAGGATGCGATTAATTGATGAAATTGAAACAAACGGCGATTTAGCTGATAACCAATTTGGTTTCAGGATAAACAGATCTACGATTCATGCAATCGAAGCGGTAAAAGACACAGTCCAAAGTTGCCAGGAGAAAGAGTGTGCGTTAATTGCGTTGTAAGAAATGCGTTCAACTCCGCCAACTGGGATCACATAATGGATAATCTTGAATGGAAGGGCATACCAGGTTATTTGCTCAACGTAATTAGCGACTATCTGAACGACAGGTCCGTAGAATTAGGAAGAAATGCATTAAAATAGAAGCAGGTGTACCACAAGGGTCACTACTGGGTCCCACGCTCTGGAATATCCTTTTCGACGGTATTTTCTAAGTAGACCTAACAACTGGCGCTAGTATATTATACGGTATGCAGATGATCTTTCATTAATAATAAAAGCGAAAAAGCAACTAATAGCGTGTCGAAATTAATGCCTGAAGAGATTACGCAGTTGGCTTGAGGAAAACAAGGTAGAGTTGGCTCCAGAGAAATCGGAGGCAATTATCCTCAAAGGAACGAGAGACAGGACACACGTGACTTTCAGCATACGAAATACCATAATAGTACCCCAGAAAAGCTTAAAATATCGTGGAATTATACTGGACCAACGATTATACTTTGGTAAGCACGTGAAATATGTTATTAAAAAAACAGAGGAAAGGGCCGGTAGGCTGTCGCGTATAATGCCAAACATCAGGGGGCCGAGTAGCGCAAAGCCCCAAGTTCTGAGTGGGGTAGTACACTCTATCGTCTTATACGGAGCACCTATATGGCATAATATATTTTGACAAAAATGTATATCATATCGGTATCGGACATGTGCGATAAGCTCCAGCGGAAAATGCTCATCGGAGTGGCATCAGCACTCCGTACGACTTCTACGGTGGGGCTTCAAGTTGTATCTGGCGTATTTCCACTGGACCTCTTAGCATCATAGCGGAAACATACATATATATCGAAATGGGAGCCGGAGTGCCGGAGAGCTGCGAGAGACATAACTCTAAATAAATGGCAGCGTCAATGGGAGGAAAACAACAGCAAGGCACAATGGACAAAATGGCTTATCCCGCGTCTTGAGCCGTGGGTTAACTGTAAATTTACGAAGGTGGATTACTATCTGACGCAAATCCTGAGGGCATGGGGTGTTTAGAGCGTACGCACTACGTTTCGGAAAAGACGTAGATGCTAGCTGTATATATTGTGGGGAAGAGGACACGGTTGAACACACAGCCTTCCTGTGCCGAAAGTGGAATTACCTGCGAGAAGAAACAAATAAGAGGTTTGGCATAAAACTGAGACCGGAAAATCTCGTGGACGAAATGACATCTGTAGAAGGAAAATGGAGGGCTATACAGAGCATGTTTAGCAGACTTATGAAAACCAAGGAAGATCAAGAGTGGGCACGGCAAGCGGATGATAGATATCTCCCGAACTCCTAATCCCGGCACTCCGTGCTGGGAAGGGAACAAGTAGGGCAATACAAGTTGAAGAAAAGACAGCCCAATCACCCTGACGTATGTCTTCAAGATGATTCCGGGGTGACTAAAATCTTTTAAGGGGCGATTCACAGGGCCACTTGTCAGCCTGCGGGCTGACTACGTCCGGGGAAAAAAATACAACTCAGTCATAATAAATTAATGAAAAGCGAATGAAAATCACAAGAATATGTTTGGTCAGAGTGTATAAACTCTTACCATTCTTCCACATATCCTTGTATAATAAAAAAATATATATACAATCAAATTATATGCGTATACTAACTTAACTAATATTCTGCGATGAACAAAATCTCTACAACTAAACAATTAACCCATTTATCTATACGAAATTATACAAGATTCAGCAATTATACAAAATTAAACAAAACAAGCTCTAAGTAATTGTCTATCAAATATCAATTGACGCAAACATTTTTCAAACATGGGGGGCGACATTTCTTGAAACGAGTGGGGTATAGCGTTATATACATAGATATCTTATAGATCACGTAAGAAAATGAACGTTCGAATAGTGCGGTCTTGTGTAGTGGTAGCATAATTAACCCACGTGACATGTGACATGTGATAGACATCCGTACGAAACGCTATCTTATTGTAAAGATACGGGGGGAGAGGGGCCTTCATGCTTAATAATTGTATAACACAATCGTGATACGTGTAGCAATGTCCGATTACGCATATTGAGCCATTTCCAATAAGAATATATTCTGATATTATATGCAAATCTTAAACACGAATTCTGCACTCTCTGTATACGACTTTGATCATTAAAATTTATGCATGGACCGTACACAGCAGAACAATAGTTAAAATGGAATAATACTAGCGCATTACATAATGTAAGTTTCATGTCTGTAGGTAAGTAAGACCTGTGTTGGTATAACATTTTTAAGTTGCAGTATGCACGCTGAATATACTTGGACACTTGTAGCCTATATCTGAAATTGTGATCAATGATTACACCAAGACTTTTAGCTTGGCTTACCACAGGCAAGATCTCACCATCAATGGACACTTTAAAATCCCGCACTAGCTCCATCCGACACTGCTGACTACCAAAAAACATAACAGCAGACTTACTAGAATTAATATGCAAGGAGCGGAGAACGGTCACAGAGAATTGCATCCAACACGATACATAGCATCTACATAGGATTCTTTACGTAAAGAGTTGCGTATTGTCAGCATACTTGAGAACCGTACAATACATTACTTGTTCCAATAAGGTACAAGTATACACTAAGAAAAACAGCGGACCCAAAACAGAGCCCTGCGGCACCCCAGACATCAAGGCCGAATTGGTAGGTATTGTGCTTCTTCCTTGAGCTTTGTTACCCTCGCCCTTGCATTACTCTGTATAAGCAATGGATAAAATAAACTTTTATTCCAGTAGTTACATTTTAACAGTTCAATTCATTTCAAAATTTGCCAAAATTATTGGAAAATCTTTTGTTGAATCATTCTCTAATAGGTGAATTAGTGATCGCTATGGGTGGCGTGCCAGTATCAGCCCTCGAACATGACCAAGTCGATTAGCAGAAGAAAATAGACATAGGTATGTACATACATACATATGTATGTACCTTGAATGCGGTCTACTAAAGATTATTGTCATCGTTTTAACAGTAATTATATTAGACTTCTACATTTTTTTAAGATATCGCCATATTCTAAGTTAAACAATTTCATTAGAAGTTCTAGAACAAGGAATTCTATTTTGCCATTAAAATAATGGGATTTTAATGTGGTCTGGAACTGTATCAAAATTTCAGAAGATGAATTGGATTGAACACTGGATATGGGTCAGGGTTTTACACCATTCCCTTAATACATTAGATAGTTAGTCGCAGCAATGAGAGTCTCTGTTGTTCCAATGAAACGGATTGAAAAACAACCTTGTAGGCTGTCTCCTGCTCCGCATTTCGTAGTCTGCAAATAGGTTTATCTTTAGAGATACTAATTCTGCGAAGGTATTCCCTTAGACAGCCGTCGCCTGTTAGTAAGCTCTACTCGGTGAAAAGCCAGCGCAGCTGCTCATAAATGCTGGATTGGATCCATTTGCTGCGTAACTGACCTTCGACCTTTGTACCTTGTGTGTTTTTATAATCCACTCAACCACTGAACCACGTGTTGAAGTGTTAGGTTACGTTCACAGTAGTGCAACAAAGCGAGAGACTAGCTACGAGACTAGAGTAGCCACAGAAACGATAACCCTGAATCAGAGGGTACCGAGCATAGCGCTTGAATCGAGTCGAACTACGAAGCTTTGGCAGAAGAAGTTTGGAGAAGTCTGGCAAGGTGTGATACGATACGTGACTTGGGAATACTATTTGATAGACGCCTAATCTTAAACGAACACGTGCGTATAATAGTGGCTGAGGCAAATAAATATTACGATATCAAATTCCTTCCAAACCTTAGCTAATATCAAAGTATTATTTTCTTTCGTGCGGTCTGTTTCTATCATATGGAACCCTAATTATGATTTCTATAATACCACAATTAAAAACCCGCTAAGAATGTTTTTAAAGTACTTATGGTTTAGAAGGCATCGCAATTATCCAGCGAGAGGTTTTCCGTATGATGTGTTGCTTGACGCCTTTGCATTCCCATCCCTATGAGCACGTCGCAAGAGTGCTGGTTTGACTTTCCTTTACAAATTGCTGCATAACCAAATTGACGTCAATCAAGTTCTCTCAGGACTTAATTTTAAATGTGCCACGATTATCAACTAGAAACGTCCAAACTTTTCATCCTGCTCAAGCTTGAACTAATCTTATATTTCGTTTCCTGTTTACCTTTATGTCCCCCCTATACAATCATATTTCTCATAAATGCGATATTCTTCACTGTTCACTTCAGGAACTGCTCTCTGTTGATCGCTAGTCCATGTTCCATAATTACAGTCATTTTTTTTATTTATTATTTAGGAATTAGGTGCTTATTCGCTTTGCTGCTACACAATGTCAATTATTACTTTATAGTTAAGATCCTTTGTTGAAATTTTTGTTAATAGGACGCACACCATTTGAACTATGTTTAGTTTATTCCTTTGCCATGTAATTGGTACATTGTACTGTTTGGCAATAAATAAATAACTAAATAAATAAATATCTTTGTTACTAGCGGCAAATAGTTGCAAACAGTCAGTTTCAATGACATCTCTCTAGCAGCTGATTTTTTTCTCCAAATCCAGAATGGAGTTCAGAAATTAATGATAGGTGACGTTACCGTCACATTATTAGGTCCGTTTCTATTAGATCGATAAAGTGTTCAAGGATTTTTTATGGGGAGTTGTAATCAGTTTTCCTCTTCTAGTAATGAATAGTCGACCTACTTTAATATGAGGCATTATTATTTCTGCCAACTATAAATTTCTCTCTTTAATTCTTCCAACCAAATGTAGATTTTGGAGAGGAAAATGGAGCAAATAGTCGAAATAAAATTAAAGTAAAGAATGCTGTAATTCCTTTTGTCAATCAGACTCAATGCATCAAATAATAAGAGAACAACATGATATACTTAGGTATTTCTAACCAATTTGTAGTTTGTAGTGATATACGTATGTACAAATAAAATATTGCACTGCTACTATGATAATTTCTGTATATTAACCTTTCAAGTACATTGAAATTAATCCAAATGTCAATTAAAATTGATATTGTTATGTGTAATATTTGATTTAATAGTTTAAGCTGGCCACGTTAATTGAAGATATAGAAGCATATTAGTGCTAAATATTTTGTACACCACTGTAAGCATATTATTTATCTGATCTGAACGTTATTACTGGCAGTACCATCCAGTATCATTCGCAGATACGTTCGAAGTTATGTATAATACAAACTACTTCGATAATTGGCTTGGCGTAAGTGCGTGATGAATAACGATAAGGTTAGTAGTAATTGTTGAAACACCCCTTCCCTAGGGATCAAAAACCGTTGCATTACGTTTAATAAGTCTGATACGATTCTTCTTGCTGAGAAAATATTAGTTGATATGTTAGGCACGTGGTGTAAATGAAATAGACTGATGTAACTATTCAAAGAACTACATCTGCGTTAATAGAAATATTTAGTTAATGATTGAGTATTGATATTACGTACAGTATTTTTCAATTAGATGTGGTTTTTTACGCGATAAAATTTTTTCTAATTTAAGCATATCAGTTTTATGTTGTTTCAAAATATTGTACAAGTATAACAATTTGTTCCGCAAAAATTATTGGCCATCTTTTTACTTCTGTTATATAACATTTATTATGTGCGAAATAGAGTGTACAACACGTATACATACATATGTAATTCTTATTTGTTTATCGTGGTAAGCTTTACTTACATTTTTCCTAATGTTGCTATTTTCTTCTAGGCTATGGTTGATGGTAACTAACAGCTTCGCTAGCATTTTTTTTGCATGAAATTCATTTTAATCACGTCTATGTGATAAATTCCTGTCTGGAGTAATTGTACTGTTTTCAAGGTTACTTATATGCAAGAGTTTGTATTTATTTATTACACACAGGGAATGCTAGAAACTAGATACATGTTGACGTAATACAATTGTGCTTTTTACTATGTCAGTAGGAAAATGTTATGCAGTTTTGCAAGATTTAAAATCGGTTGATGTTGGCAGAAATTAATGTTGGGTATACAAAGAATTACTATTTGTTGAAGTGTGTGAACCTGTACTAGTTTTAGTTCAACAAGTGATAGAAGGGGTAAATGTGGGTAGGTGTAAGAATTGGCTTTATAGTCAGTTATTTGTAAAACAGACAATGCAACATTTTTCTATTTGCAATCTTTGAGTGAAAACTTGGGCACACGCATGACACGTCAAATGTGGTGAAATTTTATGATCTATTAATGAAGAAACTTATTATAGAATACTCGTTGATAACACCACACTTCACTGTTAAATACGCGGTCCATGCGGATGATATCATATATTGCATTAGTTATGGGAACCTTAAATTATTAAATTTCGGATTATACTTCACATCTGTCATACTGATATTAACAAGATGTAAGAAATGATGTTCTAAATCACAAGCAAAAAAATACCAATGCTCCTGACTTGGCAAGGAGGTATACAAGTAGAGTCTCGATAAGCAGCAAGAATATCTTTAATACCTACCAATATTATTTCTTTCAGCCCATTCCAATCCTAATGTAAAATATTTTATTGCATCAACGTGCTTAATTTTTTTTTCGGCTGGATAGCTACTTCTTCTTTGATGGTCCCATCATTTGTCACCTCAACCTCAGGATCGACATCCTTTATGTCATTTTCTACATTTTCCACTTTTATTTATATGAATCTCGTCATAATTTGCAGGCTTGAAATTTCTTGGAAGTCTTGCCCTATTTACTGCTATTTGCTTCGTAATAAGCTTAGAGGAATCAGACCATCTGGGTCATAATTGGGTAAATTGCCCGATAAAAGATTGTGCCAACATTTTTCTAAAGAGTTCATTGTTAGATTCTGCCATGAATTATGGAGTAAACAAACTGCATCCAAGAGATTAATACCCTTAATGCATTTACCGATATCGTCTCCGTCTTCGAGTAGTGCAAGCAATTGCGCTAAAGGCCTTTTTTGCAATTTAACTTTGTTAATTTGCTAGCATTTTGATTCGTCGATTGGATCAAAGCTGTACAGTTTGGTGATAAAAACAGAGTGATAATTCGACGCAGTGATATTGTGCATTGCCAATCAACAATAAGCGGATTTTTAGGAAGACGTTGGTTTTTTAAAAAGTGACTTCACTTGTTGCAAAATGAATTGTGGAAGCAATCCTTAAAAAAAGCAGCAATTATCCACGCATTATCAGCATATTCCACAGGTAAAGTTTTGTTCTCTAATGCGCTTGGATTTTTTGCTTTACCAATAACAAGAAGCCGCAGTTTTTGGGTATCATCACCATTTGTGCAAGCTACAAACGTAATGCGTTCTTTTCTTGATTTTCTGACGGAGGACCGTTGTTTCGTTAATGCGAACCTAGGTTTTCTCAGGCAATAAACTTCCAAAAGAGGCTGGACTAGTCAGTATCATATATTTGACAAGGAAAAAGATTGTGAACTGCTACTTGCTTACTTGTCTTAGTTTGGCAATGAAGGGAGCTGCAGCAGATTTATCATTTGATAAGTTCTCTTCGCAGAATTGAGACCATGCCCTTTTTTAAATTAATAGGTCAGTCTCTGATTGCAGCGAAGTTATCTTCTCTATAAATATTTTGGTAAAGTTGTCGAGCTTTTGCACTTAGTAATTCAAAAAAAATAGGAATATGTTTACTTAGTTCTTGAGTAAACCAGGAATATAATTCTCCTTCCAAAGCCGGATATTTTTCTTGTTGCAAAATGAATTGTGGAATCAATCCTTAAAAAGAGCAGCAGTTATCCACGCATTACCAGCAGGGACATATTCCACAGGTAAGTTTTGTTATTGGATGCCCTAGGATTTTTTGCTTTATCAATAACAAGAAGCCCAACCTTTTTGGGTATCATCGCCATTTGTGCAATCTACAAACGTGATTCACTCTTTTCTTGATTTTCAGAAGAATGCATATCTAGTGAAACTATTAATAGGGAACGAAATAAATCAAGAATAGGAATGGAACTTGCGACTAAGATAATACGTACCCAGTCGAGTATTAAGTTTCCTAAACTACAAAAAGGCGATTTCGTGCTACTCAACATTTCAAAAGTAGATAGAGGCCCATCTGATCCTCCAAATATGATTTGCATAGTTAGGGATCAAACAACTTAGGTTTATCAAATAGCTTGCAGGTATGAAATCATAGAAGGCTAGTTTGGTACAAAAAATTTAATAACAGCTGGTGAATCACTTTTATCATTTGGTGGCCTCCACCAAACCAAATACTCAAGCAGAAGCAATTATGTTAACAATTGGAGGCCGAGGTTACGTCAAGTGTTCGTGCAAACCAAGAAAAACACAGTGGAATAGTGGTAGATGTGTTGTGCAACAGCCGTTGCCACTAATCATTACCTTGGGCTGACAAGTAAGAAAAGTTTTCCAGTTTTTTGCATTTTTCGGTTATATACTTTGAATGGTTATTTTTTTCTGTTGAAGTAAAATTATTGTATATATATCACTGCATGAAAACATACTTTTTAAATAAGTAGGTACAACTCGCGTAAATTTTCAGTAGTAGTCTAAAACGGTTTTACATTTTATGTAACGTCCAAAAATAATGAAATGTCTAGTCAGTTCGTGAAATAGCTAATTACGCTAGCAGGCTACAACATATACGTTTATAAATTAATATAAAGTAGGATAATGTATAAAACTAAAGATTATGTTAATATAAACAGTTCAACACTTATAACAGAATTTTTTATATTTCTCCACTATCGTTTCTTCTTGCTACTTCTATTAGTAACAACATCACAGAAAAAAAATAATGAAATTGTCCAATAAAGGAAGGACGGTTAGTTTCAAACGATGTAATTATTGACATGAAATTACCATGAGCATCTTAAAGGCGACCACATCTCTTAAAAGCTTGACGTTCTGCAACGTCTAACATTCTTCTAAATAAATATTGACAATGGCGTAGACGGGCAATGCCGATAAGACTTATACAATAACCTCTTTATGTAAATAGCCACTCATACAAGTGATGAAGAGCTTCTCTAGGGGAAACCTGAGACTTTAGCGCACTGGGACCGGGCAACACGTTTGGGATACGAACGACTGATACTTAGTGGCAGTTGTTATTCATACCACTTTGTTCGAAACACTGTTTATTAGGTTTGATCTAATAATTCACTTTGCATTGACGAGAACAGTCTGTTATAAATTAGATTACACAAATAAATACATCAGTGGATAACACGATTTAATGTCTGTGGGTAATGGCGTAATATAATGAATTTAATGTTATACGTAATGAAGTTTTTGTAGTCATACGCTATTATCCAAAATGATTATCTTATAATTGTATGTATTAACGCGATAGTTACACAAATACATATTTCAAATTCATTCTTAGATATAATTACGTTGTTCAGCTGGTAATATGACAAACCAAAATGGCATTAGTGGTGGATTAATGTATTACATAGTTTGATATACATACTTCTTCAACAAATATTTCCATAATATTGGTGGAGGCGCAGGTTTCATATCAATTAATACAAAGGAGGGATTTAGTATGAAGTATAAGATTGAAAATTCTCTAGAAAATAGATTCCAAATGAACTCCTACAGATTATAATAGCTGTGTGAAATCGATGGAATTGAACAAGGCAGTGAATTGAATAAGATCGACAGTTTCAAAGAATTTCCCACACAAGAAATCGGACTCAATCGCAAATTTACTTTATTTGTCAAAGTATAAATTTCATAATCAAGCAAGCATAATAATCTATGAAACCATTTTACTTTAAGTTTCGTTTTATAAATTTTCTGATGTGTTCTGTCATGTATGTACAAATATACAGCGCACAACAGTTCCCACGTTTCGATAGTAGGTATATGGTATTCGCCACAAAACCGCATTGGTGTTAGTAAAATAGAATAAACAAGGCTCACTGAAGCATTTCTAATAAATGACAACGTTCTTTCAAATACTCAGTAATTAATTGCTACAGTATCTGTTACATACATATATCTGCGTGTATGTAATTGCGTAACTAGTGGTTAGATGATTATTTTTGGAAATCAAAAAAAATTTATGCATGCCAGATATGTAGAGAGAGGACATGACTTTTATAATACAGATACATGAATTAGATCGAATGTTTCAGCGTTTTTAGAATTTGACAGTTACGGAAATGTAAACGTGATTCTATTCTTATTAAAGGGGTAGCTTCAATGACAAAAGGTGATATTGTCAATTTAGTGATAAATTGTGTTGAATCTAGATGCCCTGTTACGTAGAATTACGTTTTGAGCAATAGAATTTATTAACATTAGCAAAAGATTTTTTCAGGAGTTATGTTCAAATTATTTTCACACTCGCAGAGTGGTTATGACCGTATTAAAAGAAGTTGTAGCGAGTGCAATTTCAGTGGCTTGCAATCTGCATCGCTTGAAAAAAGTAGTGGGCCCAACACTGATCCTTGTGGGATACCAATATTCATCGATAAGTGAGCAGATATTGTTTTGCATTTAACACTAACATTATTGGTCGCCACCTCCACAAACTAATATCTATTGGATAGGTGGGATGAAGTCAATTCGGCCATCTTGCCTCTAAAGCCTATGGTGTTAAGTGTTTGTAGAAGTACATATGTGCACTGGGTTGAATACAGTCAAATGCCTTTGACAGTTTACGAAGTATGTCAAGAGGATAAGATAAACAATAAATCCCCAACAATGCAGAAATTTTAGACTTGTATGCGCTAACACCATGTGAAGATGATGAGAATAAATTAAATGTACTTAGACATCTACTTACTGGACCTACTAGATATTATAACTTGTGGTTGTGTTTTAGTATTCTCTACAAGTTGGCACAACTTTATCTGCTTATCTGCTGTTTTACAAAGTCTTCGGCTAAGTTATAGACTGTTTTGAGGGCTATTGTGTATTTGATTTTTTTGGGGAACTGTTGCCTTACACAAGGCTTCCCTCGAGAGACAAAGTCGAGTTTGGCACTGTTTTCCACCTTTAGCGGTATTCCGGCACCTCTAGAAATTCTGAAGTAACTTTATTGGGTAAGATAGTTTAAATGCTATACCCTTTATTGCTAAAACCCCAGAAAGAATTATGTTCTTTCATTTCTAAGCTAAACTTATGATGGAGATTGTGGTATTAGTACATATTATCTACTAATAAATAAACTCTGCTACTTAAAACTTCCTATTCTTTATTGGAATACACATACACTAGGTATATCAAACTCTCAGCCATAACATACGTTCTGTCACTACCACGTGTTACCAACCTCTTAACTATCGTCTACATCTCCCTTTCTTAGCTCTTAAACAAATATATGTATATTCTTAAAACTAACATATTCTAAGTCTACAATACAATCTTTTTTTTTCTGGGAGTTTTTTATTTCTCGGCTAACACACAGATTGTTGCCAGTCCTATTGCGTACTTAATGTATTTCAGACAAATATTGCCTTACACAAGGTTTTCTTCGAGATACTCACTCACTACTCAATTCTGAAATCGCTGATTCTCTACAAGTTAGCGCAAGCTTACAAGATCTTAGGCTAAGTCACAGACTCTTTTTAATACTATTGTGTATTTGACGTATTTCTATTTTTGGATTCCCTAGTATTATGCGTTTTTGTGTTTCTAAAGGATGGTTAGAGGACTTGATCAATAAAGTGATTTGACGTTCGAACTTGGAAGTGGAGTCATGCGCTAAGGGAGTATATGTACCATTTTGTAGAAGATCTGGCATTTTCTCTACGTGCTGTGATTTATCCACG
Source organism: Popillia japonica (assembly GCA_004785975.1). Classification (NCBI taxonomy): domain Eukaryota; kingdom Metazoa; phylum Arthropoda; class Insecta; order Coleoptera; family Scarabaeidae; genus Popillia; species Popillia japonica. The sequence continues at coordinate 3,254 of SMLS01035252.1, read as the reverse complement.
GTGGAAAACATTTCATTCTGACTAACAATTAGTATAAAACATTCTCCCGCCACAGCCTATCCGAATATCTCGCTAATACCCGTAAGAAATACACAGTGAAAACTTCATCTCACATCATAAATTCCTCTCACTTCGTGAAACGCATCTCTGAAATTTCTATCGAATATAGTGCCGAAAGTGCTTATCACCGATTCCGTCGCTGTAATTCATGAATTATTAGTTCAAGACAATCAATCTTCAGATTTAGCCAACTTAGTCGAAACAATGCTTCTTTTCAGCATATTTTACTTTCCAAGAAAAATTCTATCAACACACCTCTGGAGCCGCTATGGGTTCTCCCATTTCCCCGCTGGTTGCAAATATTTTTATGGAAGCTTTTGAATCCACGGCTTTAGAAAACGCTGATCTGAATCCGTAAACATGGTTGAGATGTGTATGCCAAAGACACCCGTCCAACCTTCTTGGATTTTCTTCACGATAGAGATTGAAACAAACGGTTCCTTACCTTTTTTGGATGTATTGGTTACTCGTTTACAAAATGGTCACTTAGGACATTCTGTGTATAGGAAACTCACCCATACGGATCGGTACCTTTACGACAAGTCGCATCATCATCGAGCACAAAATCAGTTATCACCTCCCTTGTTCATCGAGCATTTTCAATTTCGCAACCCGATAATATCAACAAAGCGTTGAAGCACGTCAAAGCCGCTCTTCTTCAGAATGGATATAGTTCCAGCAATATACAAAAGGGTATAAACAGGTACTGTCATTCACGAATCTAAAAAGGCACCGGAAACTAACAGTAATCAAATTACCGCCGTTTTCCCCTACATTTATGGCGTTACTGATCCTATCGGCAGAACTTTTCCCTAAACAAAATCTCTCAAATTCTTCTCTCAGCTAAGGACTCCCATCATGGTCTCCCCTATACTTATATAAAACTACCTGTGATTGTAGTTCAGTATACATTGGCGAAGCCGGACGCTCAATTCAAACCAGGATCAAAGCGGTCTTCAGCGCATTCATCCTGCTGAAAATTCCCTCGACACGGGTCACAAAATTTGCTTTGATCGAACATCTGTTTTAAGTAAGTCGCTACACTATTTTCCTCAAAAGATAAGGGAAGCGATCAATTTTAAAAAACATCATCAGAATCTCAATCGCAACTATGGTTACCAACTCTTTAGCATTTGGAGGCTGGTCCTTTCCGTTTCAACGACCAGTGTTTACTGTTCCGCATTACTGCACAGTCGTATATCTATTTTGCCTCTAGCGTTGTTGACACGTCGAGTTACCGTGACTATCTGACGCCCCTCATCTATCGGAAAGTTTTCGCCCCTAGCCTGGTTCACACGTCAAGTTATCGTAACCTCCCGGTACCTGCTAGATACTCGCTTTGCTCCTGAAGAAGCCACTTACATTAGTGGCGAAATGTCCGGAAACCCTCATAATATTAGTAGGTAGTGTTTTTCACCTTTATGACCAGCAGTATTCCAGCATTTCTAGAACCAGTACTGGAATAACCTTCGTGGATAAGATCATTTAGGTGCGATACACGCTCCACTACGGCTTGCGAACACAAGAAAATATTTATTTTAGCCCATTGGGCATAAATCCTGGCAATGCCTGTGTTATCCGATAAACTTTAAAATTTCAAGGCAGTGAAGATGGAAATGAAGTTGCAGTACCTAATGATAATTAAAATCAAAACCGCGTTGAAGTTGATGTGAACGAAACCAGAAAAGAAATGAACGTCCCGTAAGGAAACAAAAGACCTAAAAGCTTTTTATATCACATTTCAACGTTTGTTTTTACACTGGCACTGAACACTTCTATGCTGGCTGTCCTCCAATCATTTTCGGTTACATATGACTCTGAGTTTTTTCTCAAGTTGTCAAGTAAGATAAATTTAAATAAACCGTACTACAGATTTTATGGTGCCATACAAAATGGATAATGGCTTTGACCTTGACTCCCTGCCTGACTGCCAGATGGAATAATGGCATAGTATTTCGGTTACATTTTGTTGATTTGCGGAGTGGAATAAATTGATTTTTAATCCATTTGAGTTTTAATTGACCTAAGAGTTGTAGAAAGGGTATTTGGAAATGGAAAGCATATGTGCTAAGAAGTGCTTTTTGAAATTTATGGAATATATTTTGTTTAGTAACCACCAATATTGGAACACACTTTGTTGAAATATTATACTTGTATGGTATAGTGAATCGACTTAAAATATTTGTTTCATACTCATCTGGCGCCTAAACCATTTTTGTTTACTTTCTTGTACCTACAACAGATTGGCTGCATTCCAAGGCTTTTTGAATCATTTCTTTCAGGTTCAGAGTTTCAGTCTCTGCAAATTACTTTAGGTCAAATAGACTACTTCTTATATACATTTAAGTATATTTACCTAGATTGTGATAAATATGAAAAATCTTAAAAATTCTGAGTCTACAAAGTAAAGCCAAGATTCACCTGAAAGCGTGTTTTTTTGTTTGCGCTCCTTAATCTAGCGTCTATAAAAGGATCTTCCCCAGAAAATTCGATTAATTAATGCCACCTTAACATCATCCTTTCGTAAATGGAAAAGAAAAAGATAACGCCAAAATGCGCTTCTAACCTTCATCGGGAACACAAAAACCTCATTACTTCGGACTGGTATCGATCTTTTCTAACTTCAACTTTGAAAAGCTGACGAACAAAGCTAATATTTATTGTGAGGGGAAACAATAAAAGCGTTTCATTCACGCTGAATCATCGCGGCTGATTTTCGACGTACATTCATCATTTATCTCCGTCTTTTTTCTCGTTGTCTGCAGGTGAATAGACAAAGAGATAAGATACGCTTGTATATATAATTTACAGTGGTATATCGTTTTCGGTGACAGTCTGTACATCTGCCACCATGTCGTGGATAGCCACGCCCATTAGATCCCCACCATCTGTTTGTACGATCGAAGGAAGGGATAAATTCACATTTGTGGAAGTGAGTTCTGGTATTATTGGCTCCTCTTACGTTGCCATAGTTACTTTAGTGGGGATTTTCTTGCCATCCGTTTACTTGTCTTGAAAGTTTCAGAAGAGTCTTTTCGCGTTTCGTCTAAGGTATTTTAGCGATTAATTTATCTCGGGAATTTTACGTATTCAAATAAAGTTTATTCCTGAGAAGCTAGCATCTTGTTCAGATAGATATACTACTTAACTACCTAAATGGTTTATTTCTAAGACAATTTTAAAATATTTGACAG